>OOFC01049616.1:4312-32374 GCA_900323345.1 Pseudochromis fuscus
ATCCTCCTCACACACACACACACACACACACACACACACACCTATCCGACATCAAATAGGGGGGTGTCTGTGTCGCCCGTGTGAGCCCGGGATGGGGAGTCAGCTGGTCTCACTGAGGCTGTGATTAATACACTGGGGCTGCTCTGTACCACCTCCACACCACACTGTCCTCACCTCCAATTAGCATGCTAATGAACCTGCACACGTGTGACTGTGTGCGTGTGGAAATGAGTGTGTGTGTGTGTGTGTGTGTGTGTCACCTGAGGGCTCGTTCTCACTGTGCGGTATAAACAGAAACAGGCTGGCATTCAGAGGAATGGCTGCTGCTCTGCTAATTGAGACGGTGTGTGTGTGTGTGTGTGTGTGTGTGTGTGTGTGTGTGTGTTATGGACTGTGACCCCGGTTGTACCCGCTGCTGTTATGGTAACCGGTTGAATAGGAATGTTTTCTGTGTGGAGGTCCACCTGTCATGGTGACCTTTGTTCTGGGAGGTGGACGTGAGCAGTCACAGCTCGCTCTCCGGGGGTAACATGATTAACACGAGGCGTACGCAGACACTCAGATCAACACAAAGCAACATCAAACAAACTGGAGGAAATATCTGGAGCAAAATTTGGAATTACATTTCAAAAATATTTGTTTCTCAGGTGTTTGATCTACAAAATGTTACAGCTTCTTTTTTATTATTGGTGGAAAAATCCTATTTCACACTCTAACCACAAAAACCACGGTTGATTCGTGATTGTGAAAAATATAAATTCTTTAAAAATCTCCTTTTGATCTTCTGACTTCTCTTTTCACTGAGATTTAAAAAAATAATAATCATTTTTTACAGGGTTTTTGTTATGATGGACCCTTCCTGACTTGAGTTTCTGATGGTTGCTTGGCAACATGGCAACAGGAGGATTGTTGAAAGTACGGTGGCCCCCAGGGGACATTTGGTAGAATAAAAATATTCAGGTGAGAATCTGCAGGATTTTTAAAAAACTGCAGGAAAATGAACAAGCTCATCCTCAAATATTCAAGAAACTGAACAGGCATGTGCTAATAGCTGATTGGTTATTTAAATCATTTATAGAAAAAAAAATCATAGATGTTTCTGTGGAGAAGGTGGAGCTGAGCTGTTCATCTAAATCCTGACTGATTTCTTCTCTTGGAGCTGTTCCTTAGTGGATCATCGGCTCTCATTCACCAACCCATCGTAAAAACAAATTTCCTTTTAAACCTCAGTTACATATTAAACTGAAAATATTCCTGAAAATATTTTGGCATCTTTCTTTTCTCAGATTTGTTCATAAAATGTTCAAACACCCAGAAAAACACCAAGCACTCTGCACACATATGAGTGGTCACTAACTATTTAGTGTTTTTTATTTGCACAGTTGTATAATATTACAGAATTTAAATTACTAAATTAGTTTCATAACTCATGTGATTTTTAATAATTATGTTACAGACAACTGTGGGTTTTTTAAAATCTCTTTCATTCTTTTTATTTCTTCTGTCCAGGGCACATTAGTCCTGGTGCAATTAATCATTTCAAATATTTTGTTTTTAAATCTCTCCTACAAAATTTTCTCAGAAGACTTTAAAGTGCTCATTAGATGCTGGTGTGATGGCAACGTAGGTTTGAATCAGACTGGATCCACCTGACAGACATTTCTAATCATCTGGGATCCCTGATTGTAGTTTTATGTTATTTAAAGTGTGAGAAATGTCGAGGTTCATATCTCCTACACTTTCAAATAGTTGGATATGTTATTTGAAATATCTGAAGAAGTAATATAATAGAAGTTTATGGTGACTAATCTACATATTAGGGGTGAGGTTCATGACTTAAACATCAATTATATCACTGGTACATTAATTTTTAGTAATGTATGATGGAGAATAAAAATACTTGTAAAATGTAGTTTTGCTGAGAAACCTGGAGAGAAACCTCCTCTCTCTTTAAACACAATCTGGTCATAAATAAAAGGCCTGTGAAGAAATAATGGTTGACATGTTCATCCTCCTCATTATTAAAGTGAAGAAGAAGAAGAAGAAGTTTTTCTGCAGGATAGCGACCGCACATTTCATCAGCTCTGAAATAAACGTCTTCATTTCACCGCTGAGTTTTTGGCTGCGCTGAGAAAACAACTCGTGCTCGGGTCTTTTACAATAAATATTAATTTTCACGGTGCTTCCTGGTGGTGACCCTCGTCTGTTCGGCCTCTAAAGCACCATCTTGCTTCCAAAAACAGAACATCAACTACGACCGCTGACAATTTAATTTACTCACGATCCCGCCTGCATTTCAACCTGAGTGTCTGTGCATGTACAGGAATGTATGTGCACACACTTACAAATGTATATATACACACACACCGTTGCAGGCATGGAAACAGCGAGCGGCAGTGTTACAGTAACCTTTGCAATAATCAGTTCTGTCTGATGGGCCTCTTTAATTAACCTTGTAGGAAATTAATCCCAGTGTTAAATGGACAAGAAAAAGATGTTTGATTACCACCGCGAGCCAACTGGGACTTCTCCCTCTGTCTAATTGCCCAGGAAGAGAGAACAAGAGAAAAAGTGGCACAAATGAGAAACAGAGAAACAGATAGGGGGAGAGAGGCGAGAGGCGAGAGGCGAGAGCGAAGCGCCTTGAATCCTGTGGTGTCATTAGCGTCTGTGTGAATGTCAGCTGGTCCCTGGAGCCCTGATAAGGCTTCACCAAGAGCCGACAGGAGAGGAGAAAGAAGAAGGAAACATTTTGTTAAGCTGAGGACGACAAAACACTTTACATGACGTACAAAAACTCTGTCAGGGAGTCGGTGAGAGAACAAGCGCTAAATACTGAGCAGTGGTTTCTGGATGAAGACCTGAGTGTACGACAAACTGACCCGGTCGTGGGAAGTGAGTAGAAGCCACTGACAAGGTGATTCAGTTACTGTAATGTCTCGCTGAAAGATGGATGTAGCTACCAGGTCTCAAGAGTGAAGCCAATGTATGAGTGCAATACCACCGGTGACCACTAGATGCTGGCTGCAAAAACTCTGCCCCCAACTGACTTCAATTCAAATCCTCATTTTCAGTCCTGAAATATTCAGTCAATACATTATCTAATTACATCATTCTGATGTCATTAGATAACTCTTCTTCTCAGTGATGTGGTGGGAGGAGTTAGGGGCGGTGTTAGTCTGATTGACAACTCTGGTCTCCATTGATTTACAGGTGGTTTGGGGGCAGCTGAACTCCTGCTTCATACCGATCAAGTAGCATCCTCGGGTTCAAGGGTGAAACCCGCCTCCTCACTCCTCCCTTCATATCCAAATATGGTCACTTCTGGCTTCAAAAACATGTTCAAATACCAAACTCCTGAGTCCATAAACCAATAAGTGACATCGTGGTGACTACATCCATCTTCTATATACAGTCAAGAATAAACCAAATGTTAAAGACCTACGAACCAGTAAAGACAGACTAAAGATAAATGGACTGCACTTATATTGCACCTTTTTACCACAGCACTTTACAATTTTATTTATTTATTGGCCTCTAATGGAGCATTTACACTGGTACCTACTTGCTTCGCTTCGGTTTTGGTGCATTTACATTGGCAACAAAGTACCTGGAACTTGGTACCTGGTACAACTTTTCGTACCTCCTCTCCTGCGGTTCCAAAAAAAGTACCTGGTCAGGTCGGAGCAGGTACTAAAATCTTATTGGTCGGAATCGTCACTGCATCACTGCGTCATCACTGTGCGGCACGTAATCTGTCCCTGCAATCACGCCATTTTTAAATCTTCAGCAAACTGTGCAGACGTGTTTGAAATAACAACAAGAAGAGAAATGGCAGCTGTTAGAAATCCTGCCTCATGGACTCAGGACGAGGTGCAAACCTTTCTGTCATTAGTCGCAGATGAGAAAATTCAGCAGGAGCTGGACGGGGTGGTCAGAAACGAAAGAATCACATAAAAGATGACGTCACGAATGACGGACAGCTACACGGAGGATGGACAATCCTCAGCAATGTAAATACAACCGAGGGGGGCGATCCTGAGCGATCCGAGGTGAAGTGAAGCGAGTAGGTACCAGTGTAAATGCACCATTAGACCTCCATGTTGAAATATTCAGATTTGCAGTCTGGTCTCATGGATAATTTCCCTGATCATGACAACTGTAGTGGGGATTATTTTTTACTGGTGTTTAAGCTTGAAGTTCAGCATAAAAAAGAAGAAACCAAGATTGTAACAGATGACAAACTCTACGTTTCAAAATGCAAGTCCACAAACCAACAGGTGACTCTTCAATGTGGCTTCATCCATATTTTATATTCAGTCCGAGGTCTCAGTCCATCCACAGCAACAATTGATCACCTAATCTAACAACAGTATCATAATTGTACAGTCGCACCGTGCTTCCTTGTGCAGCAGTAATTACTTTAAGTTTTGTGGTGAGGTTTCACAAACTGTTGTCAGATGTAAAGTAATCTGTTCCATTTAAAAGCAAAGCAAAAAGACTTCATAGAAAACTTGTTTGTGCGACTGGGAGCAGATCAACAGAGTCAAAGGTCAGTGGAGGTAAATATTTGAAATGTCTGGCAGAATATTGGATTTCTGTGTTCAAATGATTCAAGGTCTCTGTCGCTACTTGTGCCGTTAAAGCAATTTGTAACCAACGTTTTCTCAATCATGAAAGAAGTGGTAATACTGTGTCTTTATCCTTTCATAAAACACTTTTAACTAACAGGTGACATCAGTGTGACTACAGTTAAGCAAGAACTGATCCCCTAATCTAACACGATGGCCACCTCATGTTATAAATATTGTATAGTTCAAATCTGCCACAACATGGACGTTATCACAGTGTTTGCAGAAAAGAAAAATGGCTAAGAAACAAGTGAGTGATTATAATGCACATCTGGTTTGTTGCTGCTCTTCTGTCTGCAGTTGTGTACATCTGCGGGCCCCTGGAGACCTTCCTGAACATCATGAAGCTGTTTCACAGTGAGATCCAGGACCCAGAAAACTATGCCATCTTCTATCTGGATGTGTTTGCAGAGAGTTTGACGGATCGGAAACCGTGGCACAGCCCCGAGTCTGACTGGGCCGACCCCATCGAGGTCTTTAAGGTGCAGTAAACACAGGACACACGTGCACATTTTGGATACATTAAATGTGAACTGTCGCTGTTTTATTTGCAACAGGAGTGACATTTGACTAAGTGGTATTAACTATGTTCAATTAACATGTCTGCTGAGTTGAGTAAACATTCGCTGAAGTGGCGTCGGAAAGTAAAAGCAGTTGAAGCTTTTATGGTAATGACACATGTATACGACGAACTCACGTACACTCTAATGAGCTGAAGAAATTCCACCGATTTTCCCATTGGGCGTGCAAATGGAGTCTCCCAGTCCCAGAGGACACAAACCACCCCCACCCCGACGTCTTCGACCACTTTGGGGAGTGAAATTCCTGCGTGACATTAATGAATGAGGGGATGTGTTTTCACAGGAAGCCATTTAGCCCCACAAATTAGTGCAGCGAGAAATAAGAAAGTAGGCACAGATGTGTCGCTCGTCTAATTTATCCCCCTAAGTGTCACACTGGTTTTTCTTAATTCTCCTAATTTACAAAGTTTTGAAGGAGAGTGGCTTTTGGAATATTAATGTAGAGTAATTGTAAATTGAATATGGAAAAGTTTTGTTTGCCTTAGCTGCTTAATATCACTCAAAACATTCACGTCCTTATGTTTTCCATTAATAAGACTGATTTAGTGTTGCATCTGTGTGCATAACCCCTCACTGTAGTCCAACATTTGTTCTCCTGAAATGAGTAATTAGTTAACATAATTACAAAAGCCAGGTTTCAACCCCTTAAGCCAGGGGTGGGCAATCCTGGTCCTCGAGGGCCGCTATCCTGCATGTTTTACATGTTTCCCTCTTCCAACACACCTGATTCAAAGGTGTTCAGGATCGTTATCAGACTTCTGCAGAGCTTGATGATGAGCTGAACATTTAAATCAGGTGTGTTGGAAGAGAGACACATCTAAAACATGCAGGATAGTGGTCTTCTAGGACCAGGATTACCCACCTCTGCCTTAAGCCCTGAGCTCTTATTTTGAAATTTCAACTTGCAGGATAGTGGCCCTCGAGGACCAGGATTGCCCACCCCGCCTTAAGCCCTGAGCTCTTATTTTGAAATTTCAACTTGCAGGATAGTGGCCCTCGAGGATCAGGATTGCCCACCCCTCCCTTAAACCCTGAGCTCTTATTTTGAAATGTCAACTATAGAAAAATACCAGAGACAAGTCTCAGGGTTTAAATAATTTTAATGACCGAAGACAAGATTTAACAACCAATTCAAGTGATTCCTTTGCCGTCTTCAAATCAGGAGTTGGTAATAAACACAGTGATCTCACTATCTGAATGTGAACTGCTGCTAACCTTGGCTGGAGAACTGATGTTTGGCTCCAACGTTGCTGATCGCGCAAAGCGTTAATTTGCCTACAGGCCATAACAGGGCTCATTATGGCAACATGCTTCCTCGTCGCGCAGTAATTACTTGTGGAAGTTTTGTGGTGAGGATCCAAAAACTGTTGTAACATGTAAAATAATCTGTTCCATTTAAGAGCAAAGCCAAGAGACTTCACAGAAAACTGGTTTGTGTGACTGGGAGCATATCAGCAGAATCAGAGGTCAGCGGAGGTAAATGTTTGAAATGTCTGGCAGAATATTGGAGCTCTCCGTCCAAATCACTCAAGGTCTCTGTCACTACTTGTGCTGTTAGAGCAATTTGTAACCAACATTTTCTCAATCATGAAAGAAGTGGTAATACTGGTTGCTACGCAGTCTGTCAGCCTGTCATCCAGCAGTGTCTCTATCCTTTCATAAAACTCATACTTTAGCTTCACAGTGGCGAGGATTCGATTTAACCAGTTCTCCTTTTGTACTAGAAGACTTAAAGCTTTGAAGCCTTTTGTTTGTTGGAATGTGAAGGTGACATTAGTGCTGCACATATAGATTGAACAAGTGTGTGTGGCTATTGTTGCTGTGGCATTGATGTCTTAAAATGGTTTACACTGTTTGAGTCATGAGGCTTTAAAATGATGTGTTCGTAATGATCAGATGCCTGTTAAAATACAGCAGTAAACTTTTCACTTGGCCCCTGTTCAAGCCTGTAAATGTTGAATTTTTCTGTCTGTGGATGATACACATTTACATTTTAGTGATTTATTTATTTATTTTGAATGAACAAAAATAGATGAAACAACCACTGAGGACCAAAGTGCTGTACAGAATAATAAATAAGAGCAAATAATAATGATAAATAGTAATTAATATAAAAAAATCTGTATGTGTAAATTAAGAAAATAAAACATTTCAATACAATACATGTGACTCGTTCAAAAGAGGATACCTACCCCCATTCTTCACCATTAACAAATGCAAAATCCACTAAAATAAGGTAAACAGGCAATCCAAGAAAACTACTGTAATTGAGCTATTTAAGAAAAAACAGAACAAAACAAAAACCCACAGAAACACGAACAAAATGAACAATCACCATTAACATCTGTGAGATTTACATTCTCCTTCCTTATTTCTATACTTTTCAAAGATATATCTTTTGTATATTTTTCAAATTGCATAATTCATTCATTCATACTTCCGAGCATCATGATGTTTCAGGTTTAGTTTCTCTCTAAAGTTTTAACCTTTGGTTTTCAACTTGACCATCCTGGATTCTTGGAAAATGACTCAATTGACTTTAATGTAAAATGTCCTTCAGTGTGGGGTGGACGGTGTTTATCATATAAGGAGCCCATCATTATTTGTAAGTGAAAATTTTGCAAACTGTGAGAAATTTGCTGGTATTTAAAAAAAATGGTGGAGGTCATGACAGTTTATTTTTTGCTGGCTAGAAGTTAAAATTGAAATTTTAGTCATACAGAGCAGTTCTTTGTCATTTATTAATAATAATAATGATACGAGAAAATGTTGATATTCCCAATATTTGTATCACGTCTTTATACCTGTTACCATACTGGTTTGTTAGTAATTAAAGTGTTAGCTCTTAGCTTCTAGATGGCAGCAGTAATATTAGCTAATGTGCTTTAAACAATGAAGAGTCTTTTGATGTCCTTGTTGCTGTCGCCTAGCAACAAGGTTCTCACAGTGGACAGAGCTAAACTGCACTAAATACAAGTGTGAACAAAAATGCATTAAGATCCCGTACCACATATGGAGGTGGTCTGGGATGCATGTGATCAAATATCTTTTTTAAAGTGGATACAAATGTGTCCTGAATCTGGTGAAATTAAGAATACTTCAAAAAATCAAAACAATATCATAACACTGGACATTTCACAAGAGGTCCCATATGTAACGTTGTAGTTGTGTTAACGTTTTTCCTTCTCTGTGCCTCCTCCAGTCTGTTTTCGTCATAACATACCGGCCTCCTGACAATCCAGAGTACAAAGACTTTCAGAGGAAGCTCCATGCCAGAGCTCAGAGGGATTTCGGCGTTCACTTGGAACCATCACTGGTGAGTTATAGCCTATGAAATCCTTGTGAGTTCTGCGTAGCGTCACAGCCTCTTTAATCTTTTATAGGCTATTCTGTGCAGAAAATATCCCACTGTGCTGTGTAATTGTCAGCCCTTTAATGATGAATGATGTTTACAGTATTGTTAGCAGTTAATACTTCAATTGTTGCTGCTTTCAGCTCAACCTGAGGGTTTCACAAAAAGGTGCAATCGTGTGTAGCATCAGCACGTTTGTTGTTACATTTTTCAGTGTGATCAATAATCTGATTCCTGTGTCTTGCAAAACTTCCTGTTGTTGTCGTTTGGCCAATGCTGCGGCTCTCCTGTTGCAGATGGACTACATTGCCGGGAGCTTCTACGATGGTTTTGTGCTGTACGCGATGGCCCTGCAGGAGACGCTGGCAGAGGGTGGAGCCCAAAACGACGGCATTAACATCACGATGAGGACGCAGAACCGCCATTTCTGGGGTGAGCAAATGTCGACAAAGTGGATACATTTGTAAGAACGGCTTCATGCATCAGAGCAGTTCTACAAACCTTTGAGTTGATTTTAAACTACAGACTGTATATGAAAGAAATCAGGCGTGGAGCAGGGACCCAAATGCAGACACCAAGGCGTGGAAGAGGTGTAAAAGTGGAGTTTGATTAAACAGTCCAGGAAAGCAATCAATCCAGGCAGAGGTGTCCAACTCGACAGGGCAAAGGCAAGGTCAAAAAAGCAAGCAAAAATGACAAAAACAAGATAATGACTGTGAACATGAACAAAAGGCTTGAACGTGAGCTAAGGCTACAAACAAAGTGGCGCAGGACGGAGAAAGACATGAGGCTAAATACGCTGGGTGGCAAGGAGTGATTAGACATAGGTGGGAAGAACAATCAGAGACCAGACAAATCAGGACAGGTGTGATAAAACTGTGACAGGAAGTGAAACTTGGACAGAAACACACAAAGGACATAACTTGCAAAATAAAACAGGAAATGACACAACAAAGAAATCAGAACCAAGAAACAAACTACCGTATTTTCTGGACTATTGAGCGCACCTGTCTATAAGCCGCTATTGAATTTATTTGAACAGTTTCATGTGGTCCACTCTGACCGGGTCTGATGTGGCGAGGCTAAATGTATCGGCGGCACGGAGTTTGCTAGCTTGTAAAAAGTTAACGATACCATGCCGATGTTTAAGCCGCAGGGTTAAAAGCATCAGAAAAAAGTAGCGGCTTATAGTCCGTAAAATACGGTAAACATAATTGACAGGACATGACACATGAAAAGACACAGACAAAAATGGAAACAACCATTGAACCTAGAAAACAACAAGTTAATACAGAAAAACTAAATAGAAGCTGGCTCTAGCCCCGCCTCCTCTCTCCTCCTTTCATATCCAAATATGGTCACTTCTGGCTCCAAACACTACGCCAGACTCCTGATTTTAAAACATGAATCCACAAACCACCAGTTGACATCATGCTAATATTCTATATACAGTCCATGACTCTGAACTTGCAGCTGTATGTATGTGACCTCATGCAGCCATTTTCACCTCAAACTGAAGTCTGCATGTCAGATAACAGGGAACAGCTCGCTCTGATAAACTGACCGGCTCAGCTTCACAATATTGGGAGAGCAGCATTGAAGTCGAGATGCGATTAAAACTGGGCCTTTCAACACAATGTTTGTAGTGTTATTGAACAGTTATCACACAACACTGCAGTTAATAGTCCAGCACACTTCCTTGTTTACTTTGCTGGCTGCCAGATCTGTGCTCATATCATACTGGAAGAAGCAGAACAATAGGATTTTGTTGTTTCAGCTTAAAGTGGGTATTTTGCTCAGGATGATGGGAAAAAACAAAGAAAACAGGGCCCATGTTGAGGATAATGATGGAAACTTTTACTTCATATTTGTGGGTGTTATTATAATATTCACATTACCTGGTTTAATAGGTTGATCTATATTATCCAAGAGTTGCTCAGTGTACAGATCAGTTTGCATAATGATGATGTAAGTCCATTAATGTTTCTTGTCTGGGTTTTTAGGTGTGACAGGAGTTGTTTCCACGGACGACAAAAATGCCAGAAATATAGACGTCAACCTGTGGGCGATGACCAATCAGGAGACAGGAGAGTACGGGGTAAGCTGTGGTTTTAATGGCATCAGATCACTGAAGTGACAATTTGAATAAAACTGTTCTTGTAACACTCTTGTGTAATGACTCAGGAAATAAATAGTTTTAAAGATGAAAAGTCAGTGAATTAGAAGCCACAAAATAACGTTTTGAGTGTTATGAATGCTGCAGAGTGCAACAATGACATTTTTCGGGGTAAATTAAGTGAATTTAAAAAGAAAAGTATTTCCAGTTTACATATATTTTCTAACTCATCTCCACTTTTACTGTAATGACAATAATAATAATAATGCAGCATGACCGGGCTTGTATCAATATGTTAATGATATGTCTGCAGTTTGTAGACCACAGGTGTAAGTTGTGTTTATAACTTTATATATTGTTGATTTCCCAAGTGGATTCATATCACATCAATGTTCATTGTGGCTTTGCTAAAATGCAATCATCTAATACCTGATCTATATCCTGTGGGCACAAGTTAATTATCTTAATTAACGTTAGAAGCTCCATAGTAATGTCAATACAATGAAGTGCTCATAATATATATTTTTTAATTATATAAGAACATTATTTTTTTTTCTCCTACAAAATAGTCTTTGTTGTCAACTATTACTTCTGAGAGTTTTAATGAGTCATTTTGGTGAATGTAAAGCTGATGACACAGTAATTACAAACAATGAGAGGACTAATTTACTTCATGTGCCCTTAATTACTGTATTGAGAATTTTCTCAGCATAATTAGTTAAAGTAGTTTATAACCGCAGCCTTGTCTTGTGTTTGGCCGTAGATACACAGAAATCAGATGTTCATCATTGTGCACTGAAAGGAGATATTACAATCTCAGACATGTTCTCGACTTCTCTAATGATAAGATGCATAAAACCTCAAATTTCCCTCAGTCCGATGAAAATATTTGCATATGTTGTGCTCTGCAAACACTTCTCTGACCTCTTCCACTGTTTTTTTCTCTGAGGGTAAAAGAGGAAGTGGGTTAGTTACATTTGACTTCAGTTAGAATTTCATAGCTGTCCTCGGAGGCTGTCAGCGGGACTTCCTGGTCTCATTTATCCCCGGCTTTTAATTGGTCGATTCGAGTGGCCGATTGACCCGAGTAGCCAGCAGCCTGGTTAAAAACATCAGAGAACTGGTTTCAGCTTTCAGGATGTGTGACTACTTAGTGTGTTGTGTAACTCCTGATATCTGAGGTCTGTTTTCAAAATAAAATATCCATCCATTGAAATAACCCAGTTTATCATTTGCAATAGATTGTATGTATTCTTTCTTTACTTGTTTTTTTTTGTATACTAAATTCTATTTTTGTTGTATATGTTACAAAATAATGAATAACAGCTTCAACATGCTGGGTTAATTTATTTTTACCTAATCTTCAATTGTTTTACGCAGTATTCTCACTAAGTTAAATGAACACAGCATGTAGTTAGTCTAATATTTACAAAATTCTGGGTAAACAATTTAGTGTTTTTTAGGGTGTGTGGTTGTATTAATGACTACAATTGGCAAATACATTATTCAGAAGAGACGCCACCAGTTTAGTTTTGCACTTCGATAACACTAAACATTCAGTGGATCAATATCAATGCAGTAAACCCAGAGATATCAGTATTCTACACAATCTTCATATCTATCCAGTCCTGGCGCCTACATTACCCACAACCCACCTGCAGACAGTTTGACTTGAAACAACTTATCAGAGTTTGTGCAGCTTCCTCCATAGACACAGAAACCTTGATCTCGCTTTGTTTTACTCAGGAAGCAGAACAAGAAAAAGATTTTGATGTGTTAAAACAGCTGAGTGGTCGCTTCATGTTTACAGGATACAGTACTTTTCACACATGGACTCAATTGAGATTCGGCATTTGCATGTTGCCATGTTGGTTTTTTGGAGTCAAATGTGACCATATTTAGAAGAATATTGGATATCTCATTGGAAAACTCGACCTGTCAGTCAAACTAACCACACCTCTAAGTCTTCCTGTTTTGAAGCCTGATATCTGCTCACTTATGATTTTTTTACTCTTCTTTGAATTGAAGTCAATAGGAGCCAGAGTGTTTTTGAGCCAGCACCTAGTGGCTGTCAGGAGTATTGCACCTTGATGCACTTATTGTGAAAAACATAGTTACATTTCTGCATATACATAGCCCCTCTGGAAACAAACTAATCTGTTCACCCTGAGTGGAAGACATTGGAGGCGAGATGCTTAACTCCACATTCAGCCCCTGAACCAAAATACAGCAGCTAGTTCATATTTAGCAGCCTCTGCCCCCTTCACACACCACATCCTGCATTGTTTTGATGACCCGCTGTAGGGGTGACGGCCTTTGAGGGTTTTAGCAGAGAGGACACAACATGTCGGGAGCAGGGGTGGAAAACAGTAAAAACTCTTCCAGCGAGTTAGAAACACCGGAGTCGTGTTTCACAGCAGGACAACAGATGCTGCACCGTCAAAATAAAGCTGACACAAGCTACTCAGGATGTTGGTCACACTTTGCTTGAGTGGCTAAAGTTTAGCTTATTGAAGCTTTAAGTAAACTTCCACATTTATCTTTTCACTAAATGTTTAGTTATATTGTCCTGGGTGTTGAAATGGTGCAAAATGACAATAAAGATGACAATGAATCCTTAAACGTAGCATCTTTCCTTGTGCTTGCAGCTCGTTGCCTACTACAATGGAACCACCAAAGAGATCATTTGGTCGCAGACGGAGAGGATCCACTGGCCCAGTGGTGGCCCGCCGCTTGATAACCCGCCCTGTGTCTTCTCCACGGACGACCCCTCCTGCAACGATGGTATGACAACTCAGCCTGAATCCTCAAACTGTCATAAAACACTTAACACTTCTACTTGGGTTTTAACCTGTCTCTGGATAATTATACCTGTCTCTGGAGTGAAGTATTAACATAATGGTGACTCACGAACACCCTCATGAAAAGGATTAGAGAGAAGTTAATGCACAGTGTTGACATTAGGTGAAATTATCCAACACTTCACACCATTTTTCTTTCTTCTTTCTCTTGACTTGGGTAAGATGAAGTCTCTCATCAGATGGATATTACTGTGCACTAATGCACTGTTTATATCATCAGTGTCATCTTTACAGGCTTTATGATATTTCTACTGATGCCACGATGACAAATGCCTTGTTTTGGTTTGATTTCATCCGAGCTCTTTCCCCCCAATGAAGCGCAGGAGTGAAGTGTAATATTTGCTCTAGCGACATGCAGTGAAAGATAAGTGCTGGAAGTGGTCTTTGTCGTACCAGCGGAGTGACAGTTTTAGAGGGAGCCGTCACCGATGATAAACCGAGCAGGAAAACCACCGCAATTATAAATTTACTGTGGTATGAAGACGGGATAATGAGTGGGGGAGCGATAAATCTGACTCTGTCCCAAAATCCGAAGCCAACTACAAACAATTTGCCGAGTTTAGAGGCTGCGTGTCGCCTTTTTTCCAGTGATGCTTTCAGTGCCAGGGACAATGAATGTTCAGGGATTTGCAGAAATATATCAACGACTAACAGTCTCACAACCTCAACTTGAAATGAATGAGATAATTGAAATGAGTCATGAGCACTGGCAACCTACAATTAATAGGACAGAGGAGCCAGTGGAGAGTGGTGTCCGGGAGTGCAATTACTGTAATCACAAATTAACAGGTAAAGCAATTATTGTAATATCCTGACACTGGTTTTAATTACGCATCACGAAAAACTACCACATAAGCACAAAGTGAACAGATCCTGCTGTTTTGTGTTGTCTGCCTCAGAGTTCATGGGTTGTGTTTTAGTGTGAGGACAAACTATAAACTAGTGTGTGTCAGCTTGATGCTATGACTGTGTGCATTATTAAAAAGCATCATTGTCATCATGGAAAAGTTAAAGCCTGGATGATTAGCAGAACCTGCCGGAGACATCAAAACCATAATATCACCAACTCTAAGTGATGGATTGTTACTGACATGTTGGACAGATGTTCAGGGTCCCCAGAGGACCAACTCTAATGATCTGTGACTTTTCCTCCAGCAGCACAATAACAATGTCACAGGTAAAATGATGGCGATTGGGTGGATTGTGATGGATCCTTTTAGATTGACTGTGTGTGTGTGTGTGTGTGTGTGAGGATTATTGTATTTAATATTAACTACAGCTTATTTCATGGATGTGGAGCTGCTGCATAGAACTGCAGTTCAAAAATGTTCATTTTCAATCAGGAAGTACTCAGATGATACATTTGTTCCACAAGTCACTGTGATGTCATTAGCTCATTTCATCATTAAGTAGGTTGAAGGTTTAGAGGTGGGGTTAGTTTGATTGACAGGTCAGGTGTCAATTCAGAAAGACCTGAACTCGAGGGCAGCGTCCTCTCTTCATATCCAAATATGGTCACTTCTGGCTCCAAACAACCAACATGGCGACAATCCAATGTTTATCTCCTGGCTTCAAAACCAACGGGTGACGTCACATTAGCTTGATCCTCTCCAGTCTATGTTTTTCTGATTGTTTAATCTACAGTATGAACCAAACTTCACTTCTGATGGATGCTGCAAACTGTAATTTAAATCTGTTGAAAGTCAGCGGTGAAGGGAAACAGTTTCTGGTGCTGATTACTGTTAGAAATGATATTTCTCAAATTATGACTCTCAGCTTTGCCTGTGCTTTGCAGCAGGTGGTATAATTAGTCTTCATTAGGGTTTTAAATACGCACCAGGAACATCAGAGCTGTGTGATTGTGTAAAATTGTCACTGGTGTTGACAGATTACCAGTGCAGTGCAGCTGCACTTCAGGAAGTCACAGCTGTGCTTTCCACAGCACACCATTTCTGAAAGATATGAATGTGGACATCTGTTGAACATATGAAAGACAACTGAGGATGTAATCCGTCTTTCTTCTTTTTTCTTCTTCTTCTTCTCCTGTTTCCAGGTCATTTGCCAGTTCTGGGTATTGTAGCTGTCGGCTCCGGCTTGGCACTCATCATTTTTGGGATCTCCAGTTTCCTCATTTACAGGTGAGTTTGCTCACATTCAGCTGACACTTCCTGTCTGAGCTGCTCTGAGCTGAAAGAGCAGAGATGATCTTTTTTTTTATTCAAGGAAAAAGAGACAGAGAGAGAGACAGACACGTGTTTGCGGCGGGATTTATGGGTCGTGCTGCTATAGGTGCTAGTGTGGTATTTACACGATTGTTGCTGTAGCAACTGCTCAGCAGGCGACGGCATTAAAGCAGCGGTGAAGTGTGTTTAAGCTGCCAAGTGAGCTCATATACTGGCCCCAAACAACGCTTACTGCTACTCTCGCCTAATGATCATTACTGTGTTCATTAAACTTCTTTTCTGCACTGGATTAAAGCCAAATGCCACCTTTAAAAAATAATAATAATAAAAAATTCACACATTGTTGATGTCGGATGGAAAACATCTGGTGGAGTTGATTTTTCTCTCGAAGGATTACGTGTTGTTTGTAGGTTGTCGTATGTCTTGTGGCTTGTGAAACCCTGTAAAATCCTATTACTGATTTCTTACACTGCAACATTCACACGGCAACGTGGAGTCAGTCCTGAGGGTTAGAGGGGATGCTGGGGGGAGGGCGCTCGCTGAGATGCTGAGGACATCACAACTTTTGGAGGTGGGGTGTGAGACGGCCTCTGTATTTTAACAAACCCTGACTGCTACTGCCTGTAAACAAGTCGAATGACGTGAGACGCAGGTTAAGATCATTTCACTTTTAATTCTTTTTAAACTTGTATGACTCAACAACAGACAAAAATAACAAAACGTAGGAAGTGTATTCCTTAAATCCAACAATCCTCTGAAGCCTTATCAGAGCTCATTTTATTCCAACATGAAGGATCCAGCATCAAAAAGGAGTTTTCTTAAACATGAATCCTGCAGACTGTGTGTTGCACTTTGTATGCAAGCTGCAGTAGTTTGAAGAAAAGAAAAAACAGGACTGAACATTATGTAATAATTTGAATAAGTGTCAGTGATTAATTGTTAATTGCCTCCTCCAGGCAGTTTTATTTTAGTCGTATGTTTTAAGATAAAATAATTGCCTGCTGCTGTGCTAATGGCTCTGACTCTGCTCGGCATTCAGCTGTGGAAACAAATTCAGATGAAATTGTTGCAGCGTCCCAAGTGGCACAGCCTACATGTTTACGTTGTGGCATTAAGCCTCGTTTAATTACACAAGAAGTAAATCATGCATGCCCCAAGTAATTAAGCCACTTCGAGGATTACTAGACCCCGGTTAATGTCATGGGTAATATCTGCTTGTAATGAAAAATAAATTAATGCTTCTATTTTTCCCCCCACTCTCTCACTACTTCTTCAAATGTGTCTTTTATGTAAGCGATATTCTCCACTAATACATTGATTTAACTAACAAATCGCAGCGGTAATTTGATCACTTTTCTAATACTGACCATTAACACAAACGAGTGTTAATCAGCAGCCAATCAGAATGGATTTTGATCAGAGGAATGGTGGAAGAAAGACGGAGGAGCGGCTGTCCACCTGAGGTAAATCCACTAAACCTGAATCTGAGTTGATCTTGACCAATATCAAATACCTAGCAGACAATAATTAGAAGCAGAGTGCGCACTCACTTCTGGAAACGTTAACTTCTTCTTCTCTTGTTTTCTCAGGGCACAGTTCAGCAACTACAGCTTGGTTTCCCAACTAGCTAGCTAGCCGTCCTGGACTCTTGGCCGGTGAGTTCCTATTTTTAAAACACGAGATCAAAGTCAAACATTTTGGGATTCATGGCAACAAGTATCTATTTCTGTTATGGGAATCTAACAGGGAAACTCTGTGATGCATTTTTGGTCATGACCCACACTTTTGAACTCTCTGCTCCAGTCCAACTATATTTAGATGGATTTAGATAAATGACAGTTTTGTACATGCACAGACCTGCACATGTGGTCTTTTTAATGGGTTTTAAAGCCAAAATATACTTCCCAAGTAAAACTACTCTGCTAAAGTGCAACACGAGCAGGAATTAAAGCCTGTTTGTGTCGTCTCTGTTTGATACCAAATGCTAACAAATCGCTTCCTGTTTTCGCAGACGCCAGCGGAGCTTTGCTGACAGACAGAGAGGTGGACATCAGAGCTGTTTACAGCCGTCTTTAAGATCAACCAGCTGCTAAGGGGCCTCCATATTCAGTACTTGACCTACAAAAACACCACTAAAATGTGCAAAACATTTGGGAGTTTTCTCAGTGTCGGATCAGCCGATGACCCCGAGTTTCTCAACCTTAAAGTGCAATTTATACGACTGAGATCTTAATATTTAATGTTTATATTTTTAATAAGAAAAAATTATACTTTTTCTAAAGATTATATATTTACTGCTGCTTTGTTTTTTATGACATGTAACAAAATATTTAGATTCATTAAAAATCTATTTTCTAGAGGAATGTATATTTTGGAGATTTAAATCTAGTTCACAGCAAAGGTTGAGAAACACAAAACAAACAGTGGCTGGTTGAGTAGTAGTGGTAATAGATTACTTTTCTGACATGGAAGTGGAACTTTAATAAAAGACAGCTGTGTAATAAATCACCTGCGCCTTTGTATTGCTTTGTGATAAAACACACGCACTGCAGTAAACCATTTAAATATGTTACAAATTATCAATTTGGCTAAAAATGTATCAAGATTTTCCAAAATAAATCACATTTTCTTTTTCAGATCTGAATCAGGTAACACAGATTTCATATTTTAGGACTAAAAAACAGTCAAACTGACATGCTAGAATAATGTTTTCGCAGTGTATATACACAGCTTTGTCATAATAATACTGGCTAACTTTTACATTTAAAGGCACAACTGTTATAAATAATGTCCCGCAGCACCGTAGATCCAAGCATCTGGGCGCTGAGCAGTTGATTTTGGAGTCTGGTGTTCGGCAGCAGTGTGACGGGATGTTGAGCAGAGCAGCAGTGGCTCTGTTGTTTTAATGGAGGGGTTGGTCCAGCGGAGGTATTCAGAAATGGGACTTATGAAACAATAGGCCCAGTGTGGAGCTCCACACTTTGCCCCTCTGGCTGCCAGAGGTCTCTAAACGAGGCTCTTTAAATAGAAAAATACCTTCTTTTTTTTTTTTTCTTGGTGGTGCTGGTAGATGGAGCTGGAGGGCACTGGTGGTTTAATGGTGTTTCCTGCCCTCAAAAAGCTTGTGCACAGGCTCGGCTCGGAGTCTAACAAGCATCAAAATACTTTCTTAAGTTTCTGGATTGTCCGACAACGTGTCCTGAAGTAAAAGTGGCAAAAGAGAGAAAAAAAAAGCTACTTTCGGGGGATGTTTTGGGGCTTAAATGTGGTGATATGCAAACGCTGCAATAATTTCCTGCAGCCATCTGGAAGTGTTTTACACCTTTTAGATTGGGTAGGAATGTGTGGGCTCTGCTCATTTTTCATTTCTAAGTGTTTCAAACTGAAAGTGAATCCGCTTCCACCCTTTAAAAAAAAAAAAAAAAAAGCAACCAAAAACAAACTAAAAAAAACTCTGGTTTCCAAAACTGTGGAGTTTTATTTCTGAGTGTGCTTCAGCTTTAAATCATTAAGTGTCAAGAAACAGCAGCTCCTGGGAGATTTGCCCCAGATGTGTTGATTCGCTGGAATGCCTCTTCCTCTCCGTGGAGCCTGCCAGTCAGACTGATGCTCCAAAATAACACCCGAAACATGTCCAAAATATCACTGACGAGAAAATTATGAGATTAATTACTTGGGTTCGGCTGTGCAGACATTTGGAGGTTGTTTGGGATTTTGGAGCAGTTTCTATGTTTATCTGCTTCAATTCATGCACCTATAATGTAGCGTATAGGAGACTGAAGCAATCAGGGACAAACTGAGTGAATGATGGATAAGTACATTATTTGGAAAATGACACCGACTGGGCCAAATGAGACATGAGAATTATCAGCCAGAGCCTTTTATTCAACAACCTGTTGATGCTGTAAAACATACTGATCATGACATAACCTGATTTAACCTAAGAAAACATCATCTGTACCACTTTCAGACAGCAGCTATGTCGTCTACGTGAGACAATGTCTGTACTACCTTCACTTGATTCATTCATAACACACCCTGCACCCAACTTCAGGCTTCAAAGAGTCTGATGTGTGGATCCAAATCATTACGAGATGAAAGGTTCAGTTTTTCCTCCCTGACTGTCGTTTTGCGCCAAAACGTGCTGTCTCTTTCTTGTCTTTCGCTCACTTTTTGTTTGCTACTTGAGCATCCATACTGTCAAGATGCATGCCACATAATGTCCCCAGTTCGATTCTGGCTGAGGACCTATGTTGCATGTCCTACCCCTGTCTCTCTCACCTGGACATGGACATGGTCGAAACACCTGGTCTCAAAAATGAGTCCAATGTCGGGTGTAAATGTGCAATACCCCCGATGGCCACTAGAGGCAGGCTCCTAAAAAAGATTTCCCTCAAGTCATTCTGATGTCATCAGCTAAAGTCGACTCTTCTTCTCAGTGATCTGAAAATCTTTTCATCATTAAGAAAATATCAGGCTTCAAAAACAGGAGTATTTAGGGGGCGTGGTTTGTTTGATTGACAGGCCTGTTCTCTATTGAGGTCAGACCTGAACTCCTCTCTCATACACAGTGGACAGTGTCCTCATGTTCAAGGGTCGTCCTCACTCCTCCCTTCATATCCAAATATGGTCACTTCTGGCTTCAACCAACCAACTCCTGCCTTCAAAATAAGAGTCCACAAACCAATGGGTGACATTATGTTAGCTTCGTCCATTCTTTATATGGTCTGAGCTCTCACCCCAGGTTTCCTGTCCCCCTCCACTGGCAGCTATCCAATAAAGGCTTGAAGGATTGAATTAAAAACTCCATATTATTGAATAATTCAGTTTTTGGGTTTATCTTTTGGCCCTTCAAGCCTTTATTAGTTCGCTGACAGTGAAGAAGGACAGGACTCATTCTAATTCAAGCATCCAATTCAAATCCAACCCTGGTCGAGAGTGGAGGCTCATGACACTTACATGATCATGACAAAAACACTTTTGCTCTGCCAACGTCCTTATTGTGTATGTGGCACTTTGCAATGACGTCCTTGATGCACCTGATGGAGCACAGTTGAACAAATGTGAACTTTGACCTTAGCTGTGATGTAACTAGTGACTGTTGTCTCTTGTCTGAGCAGAAAGCTGGACGAAAAGCTGCTAAACGCAACAGCTCTTATTGGCTGATGCTAATTTCTGCTAATTTAATTAAACCTGTTTGTTGTGTTCATTTATATTCATTTGTATCATGTCAAGAACTGAAGCTTAAAATGTTTTTGCATCAGGAAGTCATTTGCAAAAAACAAAAAACAGGCTGCAGCTGTTTTTTTTTGTATCAGATACACTTTTAATCAACATTTCAATGAACTTAAATAAGATCAGATCACAGCGTGTATCAGCAGACACTCAATACTAAAGGTCATGAGAGGAAGAATACCTCATTGTCAATACTGTAATATTATATATTCATGCTGTAATATTACATTCAGGGTGGCTGTGGCTCAGGTGGTGGAGCAGGTTGCAAACAAATCATAAGGTTGGTTGCTTGAGCCGCGGTTCTGAGTGTCCACATGCTGAAGTGTCCTTGAGCAAGGCACTGAACCTCCAGTTGTTGCTGATGTTAGTTAGTGCTTGCACGGCTGCTCTGTTTCCATTGGTGTGTGAGTGTAAACAGGCAAATTGCAAGACAACGAAACCTGTGAAGCACTTTGTAGATCTGAGCTGAGGTAAAAAGGTACTACATAAGTACACTATAATATTTAGCATATATACCAGGGTTTCAGTATTTAAAGCTGTCAACACAAAGACCCAGTCATCAAACTCACAACATAGAGGCAGAGACTCAATCACAAGCTTATTCGGCTAATGATTTGGAGCCATTTAGTGGACTAATGCCACTTAAATAATTATTACAGAACATACTGTACAGACCACTCCACTCTATTATTCTAACATTTAACCCAGGTGAGCAACATAGCAACATAATTGTTAATTACTTCACAACTAGTGCTTTTTTCTCTTGAAAATGTCACCCTGACTTTCTGTGGACTCATGAGCTTTTCCCCCTCGGTGTTAAACTTGACGTTTTCAGAGTCACAATTTGAGGAAGTGGCAATTGTGAGTATGGTTCAGAAATATAACACTAAGTTAAAATTGTTAACTCCAGTCAACGAAACATATTTAAATGCTCCAGTTGCATTATTTTCTTTGTTTGAAGAAGCCATTGTTTTTACAGTTCTTTAGCCGGGAACTATTTTTGTACCAGTGTTAAGATGAGGTTCGAACATGTGAGTCCACTGTCAGCGAGTTGGTTAAAAATAAAGCGAGTGGGAGGAAGAAGTGAAGTGAATTCTAATCATGGTTATCATTGTTGTTTTGTTGAGATTTGTGAGTCATCAGAACAAGTTTCTACCTTTAGCTTAAGATAGGAGAGAAGAAGCTTAATTAAATAAATATTTAGCACAACAGTCAGTCAGTTTACCTTTTCAAGCCACAAATAAAGATTACAAGTTATGAAAAGAGCTCAGAAAGTTGACCAGTGTATCATGTTTACACCATCAGTTGATTTCATAAAATTACAGTCTTTAGTGTCGTGATGTTTTTTTATTTGCTTGGGGTCCAGGAGATCACACACATACACAATCCACTTTATCAATAGCATATGGACTATTAAAGTTAAAATCAAAACTAACATAAGCCTCCATGCATGAACACAAATGCACAGAACTGACTGGGAAGCGTTCTGCAGTCTGATCTGAGACCTCCATCCCCGGAAATACCAGCAGGAAAGATGGAGATCAAACGTAACTCAACACATCGACTCCGTCTTTGAGGTGACTCGCCAGATTAAATCCACGTCGCTCAAAATCTCATCCTCTAATTCCTCAAAATGAAACCGTAATAAAACCTCAGAGGGATTTTTTTTTTGTTCTCATCAGTTCCAGCCAGAACATCTTTGTGGTAAAAACATCATCCCTCGACCTCTGCAGCAACCCCAACCCAATCCACTTTGTGAGAGCCGGTTCTTCTGTCCTTTGTGGAGCTACGTCCTTGTTGATTTCACCACCTGTTTTTCTCTTTTTTTGTTTTTTTTTTGCAGGAAACTGAAGCTGGAGAAGGAGCTTGCTGGAATGCTGTGGAGGATTCGATGGGAGGACCTTCAGTTCGAGAGCCCCAATAAATACCACAAGAGAGCCGGCAGTCGTCTCACCCTCTCGCAGGTACAAGATCTGAAATCACAGATTGGTGTATTTGCACATTATGAGACGTCAGCTTGATCTCATGTTAAAGATGCCAGACGTGGACTTTTCCTTCATTCTCCTGAGCTTTATAGCACATTAACTTCATCAGTGTTGTTGGCACGGCCTCTCATGTGTCATTAACAAGTTGTTCATCTGGCAGCTCACTTTGCCTCGTTTGCCAGTGAATCAGTGTGGAGATACCATGGCTGTAAAAAAATGTAACCCACCAGGAATTGAAAATGCTAATTTGACGTGTTTGATGTTCACAGCTTCACCCTGTTTACACTCTGTGTTGTGTATTGAAATGCAGTTTTTTCATCGACTGTGTACAGAATTGGACAAAGCAAGTGTGGCCCAAAAATGACAAAAAAGTCCAAAAACGTGCAGTACCACCAATGGCCACTAGATGCTGGCTCGTTTGCTTTTTACAAGCTAGCAAGCTCCGTGCTGCCGATACATTTAGCATCATCACATCAGACCCGGTCAGAGTGGACCACATGAAACTGTTTGAATAAATTCAATAGCGGCTTATATACAGGTGCGCTCATAGTCCGGAAAATACGGTAACCTATATTCAAAAATGGTCATTTTCAATCACAAAAACAAGAATGTTTTTCTGCTGATGTCCTCAGTTAAAGTTAATTTTTCTTCTCAGTGATCTGGTGGTTCATCTGAAAATCATTTCATCTTCAAGGAGGTCTAGGGGGCGGGGTTACTGTGATCGACAGGTCTGTTCTCCAATGAGCAGCGTTGAATTTGTGTCTCATTCACATTGGGCAGTGACCTCAGATTTAAGGCTCAGACCCGCCTCCTCACTCCCCCCTTCATATCCAAATATGGTCACTTCTGGCTCCAAACAACCAACATGGCGACCTTCAAATACCAAACTCCTGGTTTCAAACTCCACAAACCAACGGGTGACATCACACTTGCCTCCATTTCTATATACTGTACAATGTGGGTGTTTCTGAGCAAAAAGCAAAGCTGCAGCCCTGAGAGAGTCCAAACCCTTTGTGAGTTTACACATTCCTGAAAACCTTCCCAGTGGTTTATTGAAGGTGGCTTTTTTTTTTTTTTTTTTGCAGTGGCAGACACATATTAAATGATTGTTAAAATAAGCCCTCCGTCTGGCCCCTGTCCCTACACATATAATACCTCGTCACATTCTCCGAGTATCGGGTTCTGTTGTCTGAGGGGGCTAATGCATCTCCTTGGGGTTGCGTTTCATCCCACACGTGCAAGCGTTCATGTAAAGCACATGCACACACCTTTTTCATTACTGGTTTTCAGTCCAGTTCCTGGGATCATGTGTGTGTGTGTGTGTGTGTGTGTGTGTGGAAAACAGAGTCATTTTCCAAACCGATGTATTTTCCAGTGTGCCTTGTGCTGCCAATATTTGCATTCTATACAAATGTGTAGTTGACTGTGCTGGCTGTCTGTAATGCAGCGCGCCCACTTGATTTCTATTCACTCTGTGTGCACTGCAGACATTTGCTCAAGGACTCGAGCTGGAAACTGAAAACACTTTATTTCCTCCGATTGAAGTGAAAAAGGCAATTTCACGTCGCGCAGAGGAATAGGATTTGGATAAGAATTTCAGCGGTTGAACCTTTTTAGGAATTTACGTTGCAGTGAAGTGGAAGCACAAATGAACACAATTTAATCCTCTCCCCTGTAATCTACGAGCACTAACAGACATTTTTTTTTCTCCCCCCTTCTCACTTCTCTTCTCCACCTTCTCAGAGAGGCTCCAGCTATGGCTCCTTGATAACTGCCCATGGAAAATATCAGCTATTTGCAAAAACGGGCTATTTTAAGGTAAGGCTTAGTGAGTTCTGACATTTTCAACTCCTGCGCACTCCTTTCCCACCCACACATGTGCACACTCGCAGAGAAAGCCGGAGAGCTGGAGAGGAGAGAGGAAGAGAGAGTGTGGGCGAATTTAGGTAGTTGGTTTTAATGCGAGCTGCAGAATGCGTCAATTTCTTTTTTTCTTGTATTTTTTTCTGCTTTCTCTGTTGCTACACTCCCGCCTCGCAGTCTGGACGTGGCCATCAACTTGTTGCTGCTGTTAATTTATCCATTTAAGGTGGAGGAGGTGTGAGGAAATGCGACAAAGAAAGAGAAATAATGAGATAAATGTCTTTGTTTTCAGCTGAATGAGGCAGGTTTTTAATGAATATATATAAGTGCTGATGTCACGGTACAGCTTGAACGCCTCACGGGACTATTGGCAGATACTGATACGCAAATTCGATACAGGCCAGAGGTGATTAAAGCTGACTCCAATACTAGAAAGTCACCTTTGTTTAAAATTTCTCTTGTGTTTTAAATAAAACTTCCCACATGCACTCACACACAAACAGCCTTTCCCTCCAGTCTGTCACATGTGTGGCTCTGAGGAATTCGCCCTGCTTCCTCCACTTACTGATCTTCACCCAGCAAACAGCAGATACAGCTCTTCTTCCTCTTCTTCTTCAGCAGACTGAAATAGGACCCACATGTACCTGTAGGCTATACTGCCGAGATGCTGCTCTGTCTGCCGCTCGGTTTCTCTCCTCTTCAGCTTCATGGTTTCTTTTCTTTTTATAGTCAGTGTTGTCATGTATTCTCTGCCTTAGTTACATCTAGACCTTTCTGCTCTTCTTGTGTTGCACACAGGGGAACCTGGTGGCCATCAAGCACGTCAACAAGAAGAGGATAGAGCTGACGAGACAAGTTTTACTGGAGCTGAAGCATGTAAGTGCTGCAGGATTATTTTGTGATGTTGGGTGTTCATGCTGCACGGCTAGTTTCAAACCATGAGGTGAAGAGATGTTTCAAGTGCTCCGACTGCAGCCTGATGAAAACTTTGTGAAGTAGGAAATCCACGACTTTTCCCGAGCTGTGGATTTCATGTACTGCAGTATTTCCACCTCAGTTTCCAGCTTTTCCCACACAGATTAATATGGACCAAAACTGTGTCAGAGGGCACCACAGGCTGGAGAAGATAAGAGGACTCTGTCATTAGACCTTCAGCTCTGAGCAGAGAAAACAAGAAACCATCTGTGTCTCTTGTGTGATTATCAAGCACTGACTGAAACAGCAGTAAATCATCTGCAGAGGGGAACACATTACTACACTTTTAGGATCCTTTCATGGTTTTTTTTTAATTGCTCGATGAAGTTCACAGTCCTATTGTTCATTTATTAAGTGTCACAGTAACTGGATCGATGCCAAGTCATATTTCTGACCTACTAATTTCAGGCTGTGTTGGAGTGGCAGGATGACAGCCAGACTAATCTTCACCATCTGCATCATTACACCTTTCAAACTGGCTTTTATTTGATTTTGGATTTTATTAATACACATTTTCATTTATTATCCTCATCTCACTGTAATTGAAGCTATTTTATATCATCGTTATTTTATATCAACAACAGACTGACTACAGAGTAACTTTACTTGAAACTGAGGCTGATATTACTCTGTCTGCTGGATGTGTAAACACATTGAGCTCTAATATGTCAGTGTTGTGTTTAATCTTGTTTCTGCTGCCCCCAAGTGGCCAAAAAATGACTTGATGGTGATTTAAGGAATGTCAAGGCAAGATGGCGGTGCACACAGATGCAGTAGCTCTCATGTTTATGGCGATCCCAGTTTGAATGATGCTTGGATGTTATCTCATTGTTGTTCTTTTGTTTTTAACAATAACAATGAAGTGAGGTGTAAATAAGTTGTCAGTAGAAAATCTCAGCTCAGACCAAAAATCTGAACTTTTAATGAGAATACTGTAAGTACCTCGAGGCTGAACACTTTGGATTATAATGACCTCATTACCTTTTCCTTGGGACAAAATGTGTTATTGAGGCTCTAACCTTAATCGTCTGATGATGTAAAGTCTTTAGATATTCACAGTTGATCTTTTTTCTCCGAAGAAATCCAAATTTTTACCATGAAATCCATTTGAGAAACCGGAGTGCTTTCAGTTCAGTGGCTGTGTACTCGAGAGCGAGAGGACCTCTCATTTCAACAAGTTGTATTCACCAAATTATTTATTTATTCCCTAAAATAAAGCAATCATTAAAAGACCTGATTGTGCTGCAGGTTGAAGACCTTCATAAACTCCACCTGCTTTCAAAAAAACAAAAAGAGAGACTGGAATCAATCCACCATATTGGTTTTGGGTATTTTTCCTGCCTCAGTAAAACACTGAAAGCTTCATTTTCTGTCGTCTGGACCTGATTGCAGGAAGTTGGAGCTCGCGTCTCATTAGCATGTTCACGGGGGGGTGGGGGGTGCTGTTACCAGGGCGGCTGCAGGATGTTGCTTGTTACTCACAGCTACGAGTTAACATCCCTAAACTGTCTCTTTAACATCAGCAACAGCAGCTGCGGATCAAAAGGTCCCTTTGGCTGGGCGATATTTACAAGGGAGCGATAAGGAAGCTGAGACAGGGGAAAAAAACCTTACAATTTATGTGGTCGGGTGATGGAAACACAGTGTGGCACAGGGAAACCCATAACTCGGAAATTGCACCGGTGGTCATGAACAAGATAGATGCTTGGGGAGGAGATTTTTTTTGGCCATTTCTTTAATTTTTTTAACCATCTCTCTTCACTCAGTATTTTTGGTGGTCTTTGCTGCAGGAGGAGAGCAGCCTCTCTTGGATGCCTCTGTGGCCCCTCGGTCAGTCGGCAGGCACAGAGGGGGAGAGAGAGGCTGCTGTCTGAGCTGGCAGCTTCACATACGCCCCGGGGGCCTGATCTGCTGTCAAACCTCAGCTCGTGAAAAAGCCAACCAGATGGGGGGAAGAGACAGGGCTGCCAGTGGAAACTTAACCACTTGTCTTCCACTGCTCCCTCCTCCTCCTCTTCCTGATGGTGGCACTCCCCCCTCCACCCTCACCAGTGTACAGCAGGGGAAATTATATAGGCCAAAGGGTAGGCTAACATCTCCAGAGCCATGAAACAGGAGCGACTAACTCCCTGGTTGTGATGTGAGAGCTGCTGTCACTCACTGAGCCCAAAGAAGAAAAGTACACTGTTGAAATTATGAACACCGTTTTTGAAGTTTCGCGCTGGCTGCAGAAACATGTTTTTTTTTTTTTTTTTTTTTTTTTTTAAAACAGCTTTTTTC
>OOFC01049616.1:32394-84137 GCA_900323345.1 Pseudochromis fuscus
CTGGAGAAACTTTTTTTTTTTTTTTTTTTTTTTTTTTTAAAGCAGCTTCTGTCAGCGCTCACACGAGTTGGACCGAGCGCACGAGGAGGACGTTCAAATAGCTTGTTTCTATAAAAGAAAATTACTGGGTTTTTTCCCTCATTAAAGGTATCTGCCAGAAAACGTTCCCTCTTTAACCTCTCTGTTTTCATTCTTTTTTTTACTTTCAGAATGATTCATGTGCTGGAAGTCATTTTTTCTGTCGTAAAAACCCGCGTGCGATTAGTAATTATTTTCCGTGTAGCGCAGTTTTACACGTTCTGCCTGCTCGCCTCTGATATTCCTGCTCGTACATCCTCTCAACACCTTTTTTTTTTTTAGTTTTTTTTTCATCATCCATAGCACACTGGCTCATTCATAACCTTCAAGGGCAATTTATGCACATGCACATGTTTCAACCGGGTGCCCTGAGCAGGAATGCGTCTCAACACGTAGAAACGGACGCAGTGCCAGCTCGTCGACTGCAAATAGACTATTTTGATGAACTGCTGGCTGCAGCGTTATTCTCGAAAAGCGTCGTATATAAATGAAGCGTCAGTCCTCCTCCTCCTCTGTTTCCATGGGGTTTGGGAGTGTGATGTTTGGAAAGAGTTACACTCACAGTTGCAGTGTGTTTGTGTGGTTATTTTCAGATGAGAGACGTTCAGTTCAACCATCTAACCAGGTTCATTGGGGCCTGCATCGACCCTCCCAACATCTGCATCGTGACGGAGTACTGTCCCAGAGGCAGCCTGCAGGTAACCTCACCTCCTCCTGTTGGGGTTTAGGATAAGATAAGATAAGATAAAACTTTATTTATCCCACACCAGGGAAAAAAGAAAAGTACAGAGTGCAGAAATATGTAATAAAAATGTAGAAATAAGAATTTAGATTAAGATCAAATTAATTTTGAAAAAGAATTTAAATTAGAATTAGCAAATTCTCTGTAGCTGAAGAGGTTCAAATGATTTTTTTAGCTGTTAAACTGTGAAACATTCAGCTACTTAAAGCCCTCATCCAATTAAAACTGTATTTTGCTTCTTCTTAGATGTATCTTTTACTGGTTTATGATCCATGTGAAGAGTTTTCTGCTGATTAATTTTGAGTTCATGTACTTTAGTGACAGCACAAACTTGGAAGCCAATTATGTTTCTTTATGACACTTATACAAGTAGCAAATTATAACTTCTGAGACTGTCAGTGCAGCAGGAGACATCTTGTTTCTCAGTAACTATTTAATCTGCTAATATTTAAATATTCAAACATCTGTTCATTTTCTAAAGTTTTTTATGTGTTCATGCTAGAAAGGATCTTCAGTAAAATCTCAAGAAATAATCACATTTATCACAAACAGTTACCATTTTATTTAAAAAAAAATGACACATATATAAATTACCTACATAGTCATCTACAATGATTCTTTAATTTGATTATTTAGTAACAGAAACTTTACACTTGTTTCTTATCTTGTTAGTTTGTTATATGAACAAAACAGAAATATATAAACATAGCACATTGGTTAACGCTGGTTGCCTGGCAACCACAGGTGGCGATACTGACTCCAAAAAGTCCATGCATGAGGCTACTGGTCACCAAGAAATAGCTACACCTTCACAATATTTTGATAATTGACCAGTTATTGGATATTCTGGTGGTTATTTTTTCACCTCAATACAAAACAATGAGGACTGATAATAAGGAATAATCACAAGCTCTATACATGAAATATTAATTTTATGAACAAAATTTAAAACTGTGTTAAAATATTGTACCTCGAGCCTCCGATAAAAGTTGTGTAGCTCCTTTTTACTTCACTGAATTTCATCTAGAGATTTTTGACATACAAAAATCAAACAACACTTCAATCATCAGCCAATGGATGGACCTTTTTTGCTTCAGCCCCATGAGAGTAAACAGTTTCAGTATGGACAGTGTTTAAATGACTTCCACCTACTGAGCTCTGCAGGACTGACTGAAATCTCCTTATTTAGTCTGCAGTGAGAGTACAACATGTGGCATGCTGGCCTTTGATGTCTGACATATTTTAGTCTTTGTCTTAAATTAAATATTTGCAATTTGTCTTTTTTTTTTAATCCAATAAGAAATGAATGGTGTTTGTTCTTGGCCTGCACTGCAGACATGCCTGCAGCTATGTTAAAATGGACGAGCTGGGAAACGATGGACAGCTCAGCCGTGGACTTTATCTCTCACACTTGTAGAGACTTGTAAAAGACAGATAGCTGCAGCTGGTGTGATGTGGCTGGATGTTAAAGCAGGGCCCAGATTCCAGTAAAACGTGCAGGGCCCTTTAACAATTAACGTCCTGCAGGACTGCATGCATGCAAATGAAAAAATATACTTTGTATGACCTGAAGCTGGTTCTGTAGTGAAAATAAATGGTGAGGTTTCTTGTGTGTGATAGTTTTTTTCTTGGTTTTTCAGGACATTTTGGAGAATGAGAGCATCAACCTGGATTGGATGTTTCGCTACTCGCTCATCAATGACATCGTGAAGGTGCGTCTGTCAGCAGACACAGAGACTTAGATTTATTTGTCTCCACATAAAAGGTCATTTTCAGTGTTAAGTAAGAAGCTTTGTGTGCCTCAGAGATACACACAAAAATGTCTGGGGTTGCCATGGTTTCACATGGACAGTTATTGTGAGTTAAGAGTGAGTGAGGCCGAGAAACATGCACAAAAAAATGTATTTTTGGCTCAGCGCAGTGCATGAAGCTACAGTAAATGTTGCCATTATATAATGTAAAGTTGGGCAGAAACATAATCATAAACTTTGCTAAAAATTTCCCTTCTAGCTTCATCAGAACTAATCATGGACGTAATTTAGAAGATTTGTTTTAATCTGCGCCAAACAAAGAGGCTTTATGTCCGGAGCTCCGTCTCCTGGATGTCGAACCACATGCACGGTGAAGCTCTTTGGGTAAATTGCTCGGCACAGATAGCAGCGTTTTGCAGTGAAGAGGCGCTGGTGGAGCTCTGAGGGATGTTTGACTCACCGTTTCCACCAAATATTGAACATGAGTACATTCAGTGCCCATTCCCCAAGGAATTAACAGTAATTTCACAGAATTTCCCCCATGACGGCGCTGTCCTTGAAACACGGCCTCTTTTCAGAACCCTTCAGCATACATCCACTTGTCAAAGCCTATTACTTCCATATGTCTGGATTTGTGAGCTTTCATGTAAGAGGAAAAAAAACACAAGAGAGAAAGAGAGAGAGAGAAAACACCCCTTAATGCTTGACTTAACGCTTCTCTGCACCAGGGAATGAACTATCTGCACAACAGCTACTTTGGCTGCCATGGAAATCTGAAGTCATCTAATTGCGTGGTGGACAGTCGATTTGTTTTGAAAATCACGGATTATGGTTTGGCCAGCTTCCGCTCGTCCTGCGAAAATGACGACTCTCACGCACTCTATGCAAGTAAGAGTATATCCGGATCTTTTCATTCACAAAAACATCAGCTCCTGTCGTTTTCCGCCCATTTTTCTACAACATATTCGTTTTTCTGTTTTTGCAGAGAAGCTTTGGACAGCTCCCGAGCTGCTCATATATGACCGCCATCCTCCTCAAGGAACCCAGAAGGGTGATGTGTACAGTTTTGGCATCATCCTGCAGGAAATAGCTCTGAGGAATGGACCTTTCTACGTGGAAGGCATGGACCTCAGCCCCAAAGGTAAACACAACTGTCTTTTATAGACCTCGGGGAGGCCGGCTGACCCCTGTGGCATCAAATGACCGGGATTCTTTACACGCTCCAAGCGAACATGTAAAACACGAGCACAAAAGACAACTGAGAAATCAGCACAAACACAAGGTTTTGTCAGTGATTTACAAATAAAGCCGTATTTATTTAACAGCTCTCAGCCCTGCTCGCGTTGACAAGGACAGAAAAGACCGACGCTCATTCACTGACATTTCAAAACGGACCTTTGTAAGGTCAGACTTCTCTACAGGGCCCCTGCAGACATGTACACAAACACAGGACACATGTTGGCCAGATGTCAAAGGCAGGTGGAGTCCCAAAAAAACCAACACGTCTCACATCCAAGACATAAAATATATCATCATTTCAAACTATTCAAACAAAGCACAGAGAAAGTAAATAGACGGAGCAGGTTGTATGTTTTATGTCTGGAGGCAGCTTAGGCTGTTACTGGATGTTAGTTTAAGATACTGCAAGAATCTTTAAGCGGTCCAACTCAACACAAAGTTTGTTTTCAGGGAGACTGCAAAAGGACTGTGTGTTAATAAAGAGCGCCAAAGGAGAAACGACACCCAGATGTAATCTACTGTAAAAGCACAACTGAGGGATATTAATCACCAAGATCAACTGAGGACAAATCAAACGGATATCTTTTAAATGTTAATTTACATGCAACAACAAAGTAAAGATAACTGTCCTGTGAAGAAGAAGGGATCAGTTACAGTGACCACTAAGTCCTTTAGAGCTAAAAGAAAAGAAAATCCAAAACATTGGCCGTACTCGTGAGAAAATTATATCACTCTGTGCTAAATTGGTAGGTTGAGCTTTAAAAGAAAAAACAAGCAGACAGGGTGACAATGAGATCTTTGGACAACACCCTCCACAGTAATCTCAGGCTTCACAGGAGCTTTTACTTTATTTCTGACACTGGCTCCTTGGCTTCCTCCTCACATGTTGGCCGTCGCAGCATCCACTTCTTCCTCCTTTTCCCTCCACTCCTGCTCCCGCTCAGCAACAAGAACTTTAACCTCTGAAGTATTTCAACATCACCCACAGTGGACGTCTGAAACCTCTGCTTCCTCTGCTTTCCATAACCTTTTATTCACAGTCACGCACAAGTGGCTCTGATGCTTATCCATTAACAGGCGGAGAGCGGTGAAAGCTGGCACCTGTTCTCCAGTGCTCCCGCTGTCAGGTTTCAAATAACCCAAGATCCTCTGATGACTTTTTTTGTGGGTATTTCATGATGATACTGAAGAAGATGCTGTGGAGAAATCATTTTGGGAAGGATTACAGACTTTGAACTGATGTGAATAATTGATCAAAGAGGGAAAAATCAGCCACCTGCACAGCTAAATATATCACACACATTAACAGAAACAACAAAATAATATGAATATTGCTGAAAATATAAGTCGCGGTCAGATGGTGAATTTCCACCACAGCAACGATGTCTTAGCAGAAGAGTACTATACTGTCCTGTTTATGTGTGGTGGACATATATCGTCCTTAGAATGGACAAAACTGTTGTGATGTCACCCGGTGGCTTGTGGACACTAAGGTTTGGCATTTGAAGGTCACTATGTTGGTTGTTTGGAGACAGAATAATAATAATAATAATAACTTTATTTATAAAGCGCTTTTAAAAACACGAGTTTACAAAGTGCTGAACAAAAAATCAAACAGAAGCAAAGCTACAACAGCAACAACAACAACAGCAACAACAAAAAGCAAGAAAGAGGCAAAACAACAAAGCTCAAACAAAGACAAAAACTAAACATAAGATAAGTCGCTTCAGCAGAACAGAACACTAAGAGAATTTTACATGGAACAGTAACAACTGGAAGTGACCATATTTGGATATAAAGGGAGGAGCTTAATATTTACCTAATTATGAAATAATTTTCAGATGGACAACCAGATCACTGACAAGACGAGGTGACTTTATTTAATGACATCAGAATGACTTGTGAAAAAAAAATATTGACTGAGTATTTTAGGGTTTTAAATTTTTTAATTAAAAACTATTTTTCTATCCCTATCATATACATCATACTCCTTCCTGTTTAAACCACTAATCATGGACATTTACCCCCCAATTTATATAACCTGCTCCATACTCACGACAACCTGAATTCACTTAAATCATGAATGCAAGCTTTGTTTTTGTCTGTTGTTTGTATGTGTCCTCACTGTCTTCTGTTTATGCCCTTTGTCACTGTTTTTGTTGTGTTCTGTTTTTGTCACCCTGCTTCACAATAAAAGAAAAAAAAATAATAATTGAAGTCAATATGAGTTTTTTGGAACCAGCACCCTGTGGCCATCGGTGGTATTACACTTTTTTCGCACTTCTGCATTGGCGTCCATTTTTGAGACCCTGCATTCCTGTATAGAGTCTGTGATTTGGGATTTATGTATCATCAGACATGAAATCATAGTGTCTGTTCGTCTCCACCACAGAGATCGTACAGAAGGTGAGGAACGGGCAGAAGCCGTACTTTCGGCCGACGACAGACAACAGGTGCCACTCGGAGGAGCTGACCATCCTGATGGAGGGCTGCTGGGCCGAGGACCCGGCAGAGAGGCCTGACTTCGGCCACATCAAGATCTACATGGCCAAGCTCAACAAGTAAGACCTAATCTGACAGTGGTTCGCCAGGCATGGTTATAAACTACCAAATACATGATTTATTAAACGACATCTGAAATCTTTCCTGCACTTCCATCGTGTTTTTAAAATCTGTGACAAACTAAAATTGACAGAGGCAGCTTTTTTTTCAGCCCAGATTATCAGTGTTTTCCCTGCCAACCTAAACAAGTATGTCTGAGAACCCTGCGTCCCTCTGACGGCCCTGAAAGTTGATATGTTTAAGAGATTCAAAAAGGCAAACAGGAAGAAGAATCATGTTCTGGAAATCTCCACGACAATTTCAGATAAAAGGCTGTTTGTAATTCCTGACAGGCAGATCTTGACTCCTCGCTGCCTTTCCATCTGAGAGTGTGTGTGTGTGAGGATGGGGAGTGTGTGAGTCCCATGTTTCTGGTATTGTTTTCGATGATCCTATGAATCATTCATGTGCATATTTTGGTTCTGAGTTCGGTGTTGACGTGGAGAAGGGAGGCGCGCATGTTTTCCTTCGAGTAGGACAGCTCTGTCAGAAAGAGTTACTGTATGAAACACCGCTGCTCAAACAGAGACACACACACACACACACACACACACAGAATACACAATATATACTGAGAGACATAAAGGAGCAGTTTGAGTATATATGCACAGATGTAATTCACTCTATACAAACACAATATAAAAATAATACACTCCATAATTACGAGCTATGGAAGTAATTATAAGGAGGTTATGTTTGGCGATTTTATTGCAGCGAGCTTCCATAGGTCACATTACAAATGTATGTTGTTTAGCTAATGGTTGTTCAGGGTTTAAAGCTCCTGTATAAGTCAAATTGTAAGCATTTATCTACAAGATAACACTGATGTTAACGACTATAAAAGCAGCAATCGCAGTTACAAATGTGCCTCATCAGGACTGTGTGGGGGTGGTTTGATCAGATATGACTGACAGTGACCGAAAGACCCACTAATGGTTGTCTGAGGCTGAAGCGGTGTCCACAATGACTCCCCAATTACCATATTTTAATTTTAGTACCTTTTCTGAATAAGCCCAGCAAATTAGAGATGGCGATGGAGAAAGGAAGAAAGAAAGAAGGGAATGCAGATATCTGTCAGGTTCAACAGCCAGAACAGAAAATTGTGCGTTTGCATGGGAACTCATAGAGTGAAGCTCGTTAGGAAAATGGGGCCTTAAAAAACACCAAATAACCAGAACCATGGACTGTATATAGAAATTGACGTTGGTTTGTGGACTCTTGTTATGAAGCCAGGAGTTTGGTATTTGAAAGCGACGATATATTTATCAGTATGTGTATAAGCCTCAACATCAGCACATCAGCACTGCTCTCATTGGAGATCAGAGCCGTCGATCAAGCTAATCACTCCCTTAAAACTTCTTGGACGATTAGGTAACTAATAAGAGTTGATTTTAGCTAATGAAATCAGAATCAATCAATCAATCAAGTCTTTATTGTCATTTTCCACACAGAGAAAACAAAATTTAAGTTTCTCCTACTTGAGGAGGAGTGGCCTCGCTGCATCAGGAGTTGCGCCCACCAGCATTCGACGGCGTTTGAATGACTTTTGTATTTCATGATTGAAAATGACAATTTTTTAATTAAAGTCAATTGTAGCCATTATTTTTGTACATCAGCATCAGCCTCATTTTTGATCCCCACTTGCTCCGTCCATTTCTATTTTCAGTCTATGTGAAAATTCTGCATAATTTTAGCGTAGCAATGCAGTCGCAATAAATAAAGCACCGTTTGTTTGAAAATTTCACTTAGCTTGAAAGAGGCTTAAATAAAATGTGGACAAGCACTGTGGCTCTAATGTTGTCACACAGAATGAAAACATGTTTTCTTTTTTTCGTTCCAAAGGCGAACGTAAGGGTGAAATCAGGGTTCAGGAGATTAAGCACAGAGTGTGAGTGAATGCAGTTCGCAGCTGCCAGAGGTTGTAACGTTGTGCCTGCCAGCTGCAGTCAATCTTCCTGTCCTGTGAGTTGTGGCGTAGAGATCAAAACACGGGTCACGGTTCATTACACTGAATGGCAACTTGGAGCTTTCTGCCGCTACCGTGGTCGTGCTGTGTGGTATCTAGCGCCACAGCGTACAGCAGTCTCTCTGGTGGGGAAGATTTACAGCTCGGTGCTGATTCTCACCTGTTGATGCCAAAAGACAGATGAGTCACGCACAATCAGGTCATGTTGTGCTTTGATTGTACACCTCACACTGACTGTGTTACCGTCCTTACCTCGCTGTGTGTTTACCTCATCTTGAGGCTGAACAGGAGACTGTAGCTGTGTAATCAGCAGCTGAAGTAATTACGTTTGCATTTTGTAACAGAAGTAATGGCAGTGAGAATGGAGACGGAGAAGCACCAGAAAGCTTTTCTTCCCTTTGTTCGGCTTTTCTGTCAACATCAACGATTTCTGCTGCCAATATGTAGTTATGTTTGTTATGTACTTTTTAAGGTCAGCTTCGTGCATGACCTCTGCAGCTACACTATGTAAGTAGGATTTTTAGCACTAGCTATACCACAGAATATCCAAGTACTAAAATACAGTAAATACATCAGTGATGTATTCAGGACCTCTTAAATACCTGCCACAAACTAGTTATCACTGTATTTATATATGTCACTATTTCTGTTTAATTTTAATCTCAGTGGCGTTTTAAGATTGAAAAACAAAAAACCATCAGACCCACACCAACATATTTGTAACATCAGTTAATTTCCTCACATAAAAAGCTAATATTCAATTAAAAGCCTTTTCTTAAATAACGGCCGGGACCATGGTGGATATGAACAGATGAAGGTTGGACTCAAAATACAGGACGGGCAAAACCATCCCGGAGGCAGCAGTTTCCTAGGTTACAGTAACTGTCCTGTTGCACTTCTGCATCACTTCAGTGTGAACATGGAGCCATCAAGAAACATAAGTCCCGCCTACATGATTCAGATTAATCAGTGAGACAGAAGTGACACTGATGGGTGCAGCGCTGGTCCAAAAGTTGAACTGTTTTTAATTGAAAGCTGTGAACGCTGTGGGGAAAAAAACCCACTGTGCACTGAGGGAGCTGAGTGATGTCAACACTGAACTTTATAGGATTTGTACAGAAAATAGATGCTATCAGCGCAAAAACCTGCAGCCTGCGGACACAAGTTAAACATAGTATGGCTGCAGATATTTGATGATAAATACCATTTTATAGTTTTAGTCGTTGGCTTTTATTTTGAAATGGTTGACAATTGTAATGCTTTGATTCACTCCAGATGACTAATTAAATTCACTAAGAAGAGGAAATTAGAAATAATGGTCCGTCCCTAGTATAAACTGGTCATAAATAGTGATTCATTCTGCTGTGAGGAAGGTCAATAAAGGTGCTCACTATTTGAAGATTTACGGTACTTACAGTTCTCATGGGTCTAAACAACAATTAGCTAAATAACCCTGAATTTATGACTGTAAACACTTATATTCATTATTTTAAAGGAGGTTCATTATTGTTGCGACATGACAAGCAGCCTCATAATAAATTACCTTAAAAGCCTGAGGATGGCTCACATTTACCTTAAGTAGCTTCTGGATTTTGGATTAGCAATCACTATATAGCGGTAGCCAATGGTGTGTGAGAGTGTGTGTGAATGGGTGAATGAGTTGCCTTGTAAAGTGCTTTGGGACCTAGCTTAGGTCTTGAAAGCGCTATATAAATGTACAGCATTTACCATTTATATGTTAATCAGAATTGTTCAAACAATAATATTACAATTAAGAATCTATCATAATAGACCACTCAGTAGGAAAAGGAAACAAAGTTGCAAAAATGTTACATGCTTCATAAAAGTAAAGTAAAGGTATTAAAGAGCATTGTATTTGTGGATTACATTGTTGGTAAATCCATAAGACAACAGCAGCGTTTGTGTTGTATAGGCCTCAGATCTTGTGGACAGAATATTTTCACAGTGATGTGATGAGACAGACACTGCAAAATGTCATTACCATTACATTAGGCACATTACATTAGCAGCTCACATTACATTAGAAGGTTGCTGAAAGTCTTGAGCGTTCACATATTTACCTCACCAAGAAAAATTGTGAACTAATAACTGCTGAGAAGTAAGCAACAAGTGTGCATAGCTGTTAAGTGTATGCTATTTGAGAATTTACAGTAGGTTGCTACTCCATACCATCTGAATAGGAACCATAAGAACATCTATCAAACTAACCCCCATTGAATATAACATATTTTTCATCTCTAGTTGTGTCTCTCTTATGAAGTAACAATGAATAATAACAGATTAAAGAAAGAGATTTGAAACTGCAGAGCTTTAGATTGGTCTTCTGTAATAAAGTCAGTGTTTTGTTGACCCCTCCACCACCCTGCTCCCCCCTCCTCCCTTTAAACCACATCACCTCACCTCTAAATGTTCTCCTGTCATGTTTTTACTCCAGGCTCCAAATGTAAAAACAGGTGTTTTAGGAGTGATCCTGTGAGCGGACCCGTGTGGTTGGTGTGTTTTCCTCTCAGCGTGACCTCTCCTCTGTTAGCTCTGTAATTCAGCTCTGGATGAACCCCGTGATGTATAGCTCTCCATTTGCAGTGGCTCCAAGTAGAGAGCTCCGTGTGATTGATAACCTCAGAAGCACTCAAGGATGCTCTTGACAGCTGCATGCTCAGGCCCTCCTCCTGTGTATGAAGCCCTTCACCTCAGAGGGCCGTGCGTTAATGCACTGTCTGCCGGTTATTTTCATTAGGTAAATGTACGTTGTTGACATGATGTGATGGATGGCCTGTTATTTTTGGTATGAGCTTGGGCTTGAAGGTAACAAGAAGGGTGTTGAGCAGTAAACGGTTCGGTTTAACCCACACATGAAGTCGCTCACTGTTTCCCATCGCTACTTAAACTGCAAAATATTTAATTATTTTCTTTTATCCTCAACTTACCCCCCCAAAAAAAAATTTATCTCAGGCTCATCTGTCCACATATTTAAGGAAAATGTGACTTCCTGGAGCTGCTGTGTAAACACAAAAGCACTCAGAGAGCACAAAGTTACGCCAGGACTACACAGTCCTCTGCAACGGAAACGTTTTGTTTGAATTTTTAATCTGCATCTGGATCCAGATCTGCATCAAAATATACACAGAAAGGCAAACATCCCGACTCGCTATGATTCTCTGGAGCTACAACATTCAATCGGGGAAAATTAGAGCTTTTCTAAAAGTGACTCAGACTCATGAGATGTGAGTTATTTTTATTTATAAAGCAGCTACAGCATCACGTGTTGGTGGATCAGCACCTGAATCTGGTTCCATCAGCACATCTTTGGTATTTATTCTTTTCATTTCAGGTTGAATAGGCATCAACGCAATATGATTTTTATTAGGAAATTATTCATAATCATGATATCATTGATTAAAATCAATTCTTGCTTATGCTAGAAATTATTCATTGCCAAAATTAGTAATAATTTATACCAGCCTTTCCACCCGCCTGGAGTTACACGCTGATTCCTCTCTAGGAATTTGTTGCTAGTTACGCCAAAGTTGCCAAACCTTTATAAATATTGAATGGATTTCTTATGGATGATTCATCAGAAAAACTGTTTTGGTTTTGGAAACTGTTGAACATGGGGCTTAAAGTCTTTTGTATAACCCAAGTGGAAATGCTGGTGCTCTGTAGTATGAGCAAGGAAGCACACCTCACATCCTGATTGTGTATCATACGCTGCAGGTTGCTGTTGTTAGTTGTCTTGTGAAGTGATTGTGTCCCAGTGTTTCCTTGCATCCTGGTTTTCCTACTCTGCTTGCATTTGGTTTGATGTTTCTCGGACTCTTGGTTTCTTTTGCGCAATGTTTTGTTTTCACTTTTTATATTTACAAGTAGCCTAGGATCATGAAACAGTCAATATTTTTTTTTCCACAAGTCATTCTAATGTCATTAACTAAAGTCAACTCTTCTCCTCAGTGATCTGGTCCAACTGAAAATCGTCTCATCATTAAGTTGATATTAGGCTTCAAAAAGAGGAAGATTTATGGTTAGTTTGATTGACAGGTCTGGTCTCCAATGATTAATAGGTGGCTTGGAGGCTCATTCACCAGTGAACTCCAGTCACATACATTGGACAATGTCCTCGGGTTCAAGGGTCAAACCCCCCTCCTCACTCTTTCCTTCATATGATATATGGTCACTTCTGGCTCTGAAAAAAACTGAAAAATGGTGACGTTCAAATGCCAAACTCCAGGCTTCAAAAAAGGTGACAGCATGTTAGTGTCGTCCATACTATATAAGATCTATGCCCATGGCTCATTTTATTTTATTTTTTTAATCCTCTGTTGGAGCAAAGTATTAGAATTCCAATTGTTGGAATTGTTGCTATGGTAACCTCTGGTTCTAAAAAACCAGCATGGCGACGTTCAAATTCCAAACTCCTGGCTTCAAAATAAGAGCCCAAAATACAACTGGTGACATCACTGTAGCTTTGTCCATTTTTAATAGACAGAGTGTTAAAACAGAAGGTGTGTTGTGAACAACCAAACGTGGTTATTCCTGAAACCGTGGAACTCAGTAACTTAATAAAATCTCTCTCTCTCCACCCTCTTGCCATACAGGCTGTTCTCAGTTTACTATTAGTTTTGATGAATGGTGGGAAAATATGGATGTTTGCAATGTGCGGTACAGTAAACAGTGCGTGGCCCGTGCGACTGCTTTCGATGCGTTGATACTCATCAGCCTTTCATGTCTCCCTCTGATGTTTGGTTCTTTAAACTTAAACAACATGTGGGTGTGTGTAGGATCTGTGACCCAGTAGAAATGTGGCAGGATGCCAGACATTGATGCTTTTAGCCGCCACGGTGGTGCAGATGACTCACCTTCTTGCTCCGTCGGAGTAAACGCGTGTACATGCATGTGTGTGTGTGCGTAAGCATATGAATGTAGAAATCTCCTGAGACGCTAACATTATACAATAGATGTATTATGTAATTATGAAATACATGTGAATCGCTACGATGGCAGTAGTAGAGGTGAAAATAGAAACCTGTCTTCAAACATCTGGAGCATGTGTCGTGTGCTCATAACTGAGGGAAACTATATGCTAACAAAAAATAAAAGACAAACTGCTGGATGCTGCACTGGAACAGTTAAATGCATTACTAGTGTTTTACCTGGACCACTTTACACTTGTTGGAGGAGAGAAAGATACTCAGCTACGCAGCATGAGGCCTCTAAATGATGATTTTTTACCTCCGAACATTCACACTGATGTTTAACCTTTGAAGTCACTGCAGAAATTATGTAAAACTGAGAGCGCTGAGCCTGCTGCTAAAAGTAAAAATCCTAACCGCTCACCAATTTTACACATAGAGGTCAGTTTACTCAGTACTCCACAGCTTGTAAAAACATGTGTGTAGTGTGCTGCGTGGATCTGAAGGGGCTTTGTCAAGTCTCAGAAAGTAATCCTGATGATGTTATGTCTGTTATGTCAGCGTGAGCTAGGAGACTAAAAATATATTAACACAAAGCTGCGTTACAAACTGGGTATTTACAAGGCAGGGAAGGACTAACAAAAAGATGCCACTGGTTGCATTAGTGGAAATATATGATCAAGAGGTTTTTGGAGCTTGGTCCCACTTCAGATTCACTATATTTCTGAATCTGTTTTTTAATCTCGTGAGTTTTCCAACATTATACGACTGCGATATCACATTTTAGGAATTTCCCCTTCGATTCTGTAAATCTGGATGAAGTCATTCAGCAGCTGAAGTCTTCCACCTCCCACCTTGTTTAAGTCTGTCTTTCCTTTGTTTCACACAACACGCTGACTACTAGTAGCAGCTTCCTGCTAACAGGAACATTCCCCATCGCTCCCGAGCTGTTTACACCAGCTGGACGCTAACTGCTACTGATTATGAAAGTGTGAACAAAGGATTCAGTCAGAGTCAGTCCTTGGAGCAGACAGTCCAAACAGCAGCTTTACCTTGGACTAGAAAGTTTTATTTTTACCTTCATTTGTCCCTCTGTCCATCTTTTAGGTAGAGATCTACTACGTTCACATGTTTTAACCCATCTGATTGGTTCACTACAGTTTATATGAGACGAGTGAACACATGAGTGCAGATAATCAATAACTTCAGGGAAACTTGAAGAAAACTGTACTAAGAAATCTCTAAGAAAAGTTGTGTTGTGGGTAATATCGGCACAAGGTTCTGATCAGACTGTTTCTGGTTCTGCTGAGCTGATGGCACCTTTATAGATTCTTGTTTATTTCAACTTGGGTTTTGGGTTTTTGTTTGATCATTTCTATCTTGCTATAATAACAGTGTACTCTATACAATCATTTATGGGCGGTTGTGGCTCAGATGGTATAGCCAAATCAATCCCCAGCTCCTCCTGTCCACAGTGTCCTTGAGCAAGACACTGAACCCTAAGTTGCTTCCAATGGTTATAGCACCTTGCATGGCAGCTGTGTAGCCGCTGAATGGGTGAATGAGGTGGTTTGTAAAGCTTTGGGATGTGGGCGGCGGTGGCTCAGGTGGTAGCCTATGAATCGTGGGTCATGGGTTTGATCACCGACTCCTCCTGTCCACACGTCAAAGTGTCCTTGGGCAAGACACTGAACCCTAAGTTGCCCCCAATGGTGGCTAGCACCTTGCATGGCAGCTCAGTAGCCATTGGTGTGTGAGTCTGTGTGAATGGGTGAATGAGGTGTAAAGTGCTTTGGGAGCTAGCTAAGGTAAAGAAAGCGCTGCATAAATGTCCACAATTACCACTGTGTGATCTAGCTGTTTAGCTTGATTGAATTTGAGTCTCACTCAACAAAATCCCCGGGCTCAAGAGTCAGATCCCCACAGATCTTTATATCTAAATATCGTCACTTCTGGCTTCATGGCGACACTCAAATGATTGGTTTCAAAGTGTCCACAAAATGTTCTAGGTACAGTCTATCCAGAATGATCCTTCAACTACTGATACATACAAGAAGTTTTTTTAATTTATGTATCACAAGATGATTTTTAACCATTAATTTCAGAAACTAGCTCTTTATGCTCTGACCTACTTGTGCTGTGTGTGTGTTTGTGTGTGTGTGTGTGTGTGTGTGTGTGTGTGTGTTTGTGCTCCACAGGGAGGGCAGCACCAGTATTCTTAACAACCTGCTGTCCAGGATGGAGCAGTACGCCAACAACCTGGAGAACCTGGTGGAGGAGCGAACACAAGCCTACCTGGAGGAGAAGCGGAAGGCTGAAAACCTCCTCTATCAAATTTTACCGCAGTAAGAAATAAAATCACAACCGCATTCACACTGTTGCCCTTTCGACCAGAAGCTTTAAACCTCCAATTAACTCAAACCCGGCAAACAGGGTGAGTGTTACCAGCGTGGCTCAATGACACTTTGTCAACTGTGCTAAATCCCCGTATTAATTAAAGACTCCAAATTCCTCCCAACACTGTATTTTATTAACAGATACACATGTCCCCGCGGTGCGATCTCGCTGTAGATGAAAGGAAACAGAGGGAGCCGACAGGCCAACCGCTCATTAAGGCGAGACAGCAGAACAGACATGATAAGGAGTTTAGACGTTTGGATAACACCACGGTAGCAAATCCCACCGTTCTCACCCATGCAACATCTTTTCCTCCATCAAAGTCAAACAGGCAGAGAAGGGCCTGAGAGAAGGGACCGATATCACTTCTCACCGCACTCGTGAATTAGATAAACCGGCTCATGCCTCAGTTTTTTATTTTTTTTTGTCTTGCCTTTGGTATTATTAGCAGATAATTAGTGGAATTAGCCGACAAATGTCTATAACTGAGCCTGCAAGTGTTCTGTATGTGTTTCAGCCAAATCTTTGAGAAGTTTTAGATGACATCATACATTAAGCATCACATTTTTTTTTAGTTATTGTGTTTCGAGTATCCTCTGACTTCCTGATTTTTCTAAGCATGATGTTGTTGAAGAGGACCTATTTTCCTTTGCAATGATTTCTCTTCCAAGTACTGTTTCACAATGTTGGATGTTCACATGGCCAAAGTGTCAGATCACGAGGTAAAGTGATGTTGAGAAAAGTGTTCAGACTGCATCCTGATGAAAGCTCTCTGAGGCTGAAGGGGCTCCTCTGAGGGGGGTCAAAACAGCCCATTTTACACAGGATGAAATCAAGGACTGAATAAGCTATATATGAACTTTTTTAAATTGCAATCTATGCAAAAATACTCCAGAAGAGGCCAAGACTGTAAGTATAAAGCTGGAGGTCCTCTTTGAAGTCTGACCTCCTGTCTCTCTGTCTGTGTGCAGTTCAGTAGCAGAGCAGCTAAAGAGGGGGGAGATGGTGCAGGCGGAGGCATTCGACAGCGTCACGATCTACTTCAGCGACATCGTGGGCTTCACATCCATGTCTGCAGAGAGCACGCCGCTGCAGGTATCAATACATCTCAGAGATTCCCACTCTGCAGCTCACTGTGTGACTTCTTCATGAAGATTTAAAGTTCTCCTTTGTCTAACTTCCCCACCCCCCCAACATCTCCAAAGATTTTAAAAATCGGCGGTCGTGATCACAGTGAATGCTCCTGCTCCACTCATGCTGTATCAGGTCTCTACCTACAGTGTGCCTCACAGTTTTCCCACAGTGTGTGTTCCCACACGAGGGCTGCGACTCAAAATAGTACAGTTGTTAGATGGGAGAGTATGTTGACGCAGAGTTGAGTCACGTTGTGCCACCGCGTATCTCCCTCTCGCTCAAATACCAAAGCGAGGGTTTTTTCTAGACTAAAGACATCACCTGGCAGAGGTTTGTCAGGTGCTAATTTGCAGCCTCGCACCTTCAAGTGGACTCAGGCTAAGGACAAACATCTGGATGTGTGGAGAGCCACTTACAGTGTACGACAGTACTGCAGCGATATTAAGTCAAGTACTCTAATGCTAGTAAAAATAAATCTGTATTTTCCTGCATTTAAATGGATGTAAATGCTGAAAAATCATCATATAAATCTAGCAAATGATAAAAGCAGCATGATAAAATCTAATATAAACACTACAATGTAGTTGTTTTACTTTACTTTTACTTTATGATTAAGTTATTACAACTATATATATATTCATTTATGGTCTGTTTGTACAGCTGCCTGCAGGTCTGGGCGTCCACAGGAAGACTTATAGTTGTTGACATTTATACAAGCACTGACATTATAAGCATTTACAACTGCCTACCACCACATATACATTAGAAACCACCCATTAGATATTTATATTGAAGAGAAGTCGGTTAAAGAAAAGTGTTACTCACCAGCTTGGGGAAAATTTTAACAGTGAACCCAACAATACTTCATTAAAACCTAAAATGAAAAACAGATAGTTGAGGTGGAGGAACTTCTTGCAGGCCTGACTTGTGCCTGCAGCTGTTCCTGTCAGCTCACGTACAGTCAATCAAACACTTTACCCCGTCTCCACCTGTCATTGCGGTGGACCTCTGTGTACCCAAACAGCCATTTTCAAAATGGTGTAGAGCATCCCTGAGATCCATCACTCACCCAGAGTGCAGTTTGCGAGCACATGATGGATGTCGCCTGCAGCCACAGTCAGCCGGTGAAGATTTTACAGTATGAAGCAGGTGTCAGCCGACTTGTCCAACCTGGAGAGATTTAGCTGTGGACACTACAATATAGTATGTACAGCTGAAAGGTGTATGGAGGGCAGATATTAGTGAGACAAGGGACAGACATGAAGTATTTTCTTTAAAGAAATTGTATCTAATCCTCTTGGAGTGATAGTTTTGTCATTTTTCTCTCCAATGTAAATCCCACTTAAAAAGACAACAACTGTTACTTAAACTACTCGGATACAGTTAACTAAAACTGAAAGTAACTACTGAAACTTTGACCACCAGTTCTGCTACAGTGTGGGGTTTTTGTTTGGTTTTGTGCATTTCCTTAAATAAAAACTTGCCAGGTTTCTAGTAATGACAGTTCCAAATACCAAATATTTCAAAGTAAGAGCCTGGCTAAGAAAAGAAGGCTTCATTTATATTGAAAATGTTTTTTTTATTGCAAATAGACAACACAAAAACCGCTCCCTGTGAATAGCTAAACATAGTGTGGCTGCAAATATTTCACAATAAAAGCCCAGTTAATAATTAAAGAATGTTTGTCTGCTTAAATGCAAGTATTGGACTTTTATGTTGAAATGGTTAAAGGAAATCTGGCTACCTTCTGCAGTTCAGATGAATAAAGGCCCTGGCCACTACTAAAGGACTTTACAATAAGCACATACACAGACACATCGGCAGCACGATACATATTTCAGCACGTTTTTACTCTGTTTCACAACGACTAAGCAAAACAAGCAGGGATGTTACAAAGTCATAAAGTGGCATAGATATAAATACAGCTGTAGATGATCTATAAAAAATATAAACATTTAAGATGAACCCTAAATGATAATAATGATGATGATGGTTTTTGAATAAACAGCCAACAGTCATTACTGCTACATTACGACTGTTGTATTTTCCAAACTTAATACAGATTGTGTTTGTAATAGTCCATCTGTGGAGTTGATTTATGATCTTGTAAATGTGTTTGTCAGTGAGCCTCGGCGGGCAGTCATCCAACGACAGAAAGATTGTGAGAGACTGAGGTTTTGGAGACACACTGGTTTTCCCAATCTGTCGGCTTTTTAACAAAGAAAACACAGCGTCTAATGTTGGATCGGTGGATTTACATTCATCATAGAAGATACTTTAATAGAGGATGTCTTTAAATCATGTTTGCTGTCAGCTGACATACAGGATGTCAGCTACAGATTCTGATGTCTTATCTCCTTCTTGTTACAATGTTGTTTTACTGAAGTCTTCTTCTTCTCTCTGCAGGTTGTCACGTTGCTTAATGATCTCTACACATGTTTTGATGCCATCATTGATAACTTTGACGTATACAAGGTAGGTCATGGTATTCTGTTACATTTATTTTTTGTTTCTTACTTTATATTAAACTAGAAAGCACTCAGAAAGCACAAGGCATAATCCAGCTGTACTGATGCTATAGACTGAACACTGCTGCCCTCTTGTGGTGATAAAAGAGATTGCGATTTTGTGAGATTTTTGTTAGATTGTGGGAGTTTTGTTTCAGACAGCATCACTTCCTGTATCCATTTGTTGTTCTGGGAAATACCCTCTCAAGCTAAAAAAAATTGTTAATATATGTTCTCAAAATATTCAGATTTTTCTGTCCACATTGAAATATTGCATCGTATCTCACTTGCTCTCCAACCACGACCGTCTGTGCTCATCTCCACTATTTTTCTAAATGTGGTGAACTTTCTTCACACACTCAACTTATCCTACGCAGTCCTTCATTGATGATGTACTTCCTGTCGCATCCTCGTCAGGGACGCATCAGTACACATTGGCATTTACACTACAAAAGATATGTGTTCAACTGCATCCCAGACCACCTCCACATATGATTTGAGGTATCAGATCTCAGTGCGTCTTGGTGGTCGTTTCACACTTGGGATCCAATCACCCAAGATGCATCCTAAAACTAAGGGCAAACAGGGTCTGACCATCTCAAAACTGGGATGATGGATGCTTTGAACTCTTCTGATTGGTTCCTCAGGTGGAGACCATCGGCGACGCCTACATGGTGGTGTCTGGGCTGCCGGTGCGAAACGGGAAACTCCACGCCAGAGAGATCGCCGGGATGTCGCTGGCTTTGTTAGAGCAAGTCAAAACGTTCAAGATCCGGCACAGACCCAACGACCAGCTGAGACTCAGGATAGGTATACACACAGGTGAGTCCGAGCTCAGACCCCGACTGGCACCAAAATGACCACGACCTGGAAAATACACAGTCACAAATTTGACCACTCATAGTAGCTGCTGTTCATCCCGCTGAGAGCGCCGGTACAGCACAGATGACCATCATTTCTTTGTCTTTTGGGTGCAATTTTCTGTGTTTTTCACTTTGTGTGTAGGAGAGAACTTTGTCAATCGACGAGTAAGTACAGCTCGCCCACTTACAGCAGCTGCATCGATCTGGATGACGCTCGTTCCCATTTTTGGGGGCAAATTATCCCTCGCTACTTTTCATTGATGTCGCTATTTTTCCTGCTCTGTGCAGGAAGATGACTGGTACAATCTTATCTCTGCTTTGAACAGATGGGAAAATCACAAGTAATGATCACAACAATCAAACAAGCATTCAAAACTCGGAATCCAGCTACTTCAATACTGTAATGAAGCAAACTTATTCAGCTGGCTGGTAGCTATCCAAACTTTATTTTGAAATTTTTATCAGTGCAACCTGAGGATTTTCTATGTATGAAAGCCTTTCAGTCTCTTTACCCTTTAATATTATAAAACTAGCTCTTAAACTGTGTTCACAGCAAACGCAAAGCAAATTTTCACCTCATTTTACTTGCGTGAATACGGCCGCTGGACTAATTTTGGAGATTTTGCCGTATGTGAATACTCACTCTCAACAGCCAATAGGAGCACTCCTTCCAGAAGCCGCAAAGACCACTTGTTCTGCCATCAACAATGGACGACATCTCAATTATTACTTTTTTTGCCTGTTGTGGAAGTACCAGAAACAGCAAAAACAACGTCATGTCTTGGATTTTATCTTGATGCAGAGTTAAAGTGGTGTCGTGAAGCGGTGGTTTCAGATTTCTTACCATCCAAATGCTGTCATTAATTATACTAATTTAATATTTATTTTTTAACTGGTAAGTGATTGTACATGTGAAAAATGGTTTTCATATTACCAAATCATAAATATACATTCCTGATTTAACCTTAAATCCAGGGCAAATGATGCCAATGATGGAGGTTGCATGGAAATATACTGTGAGGAGTCTGTGATATTTTGATCTCTTAGTATAACACAACACCAACTGTACATTCAGCCTTCAAAGCGATCATAAAGTTGAGTAAACACCTCTTTAAACATTACAACCCAGACTGTGGGCATCAGACTGTTTAGTTCTTGCTAGATGTACCTAAGTGTGCATCAACACTGGGGCAGTTGTGATTTGTAACTTCCCATCTCTGGATACCCACGTAAACACATCACAATGTTTTATCCTCATCTGTCCGCAGAATTCAGTCTGACGTAATTTACAAGAGCCCCCTGACACAGTATTTAGACTGTATCAGCTCTTTGTTTATGCTCTTATTTCGCTACTTGACACGCAGCAGAAGCTGAGCAGAGATGGCAGCCTGGTATTTAACATTGTCAGAGTCGTTTTAAAGCCTTCTCTGCACAGCCTCACCTCGCTCACACCTCTGTCAGCCTGTTTAACAACACTTCCACAGAGGTGGTCGTGTGATAATGGCAGCAGCTCCTGGTGTGATGGTTTTCTCCCTGTAAAATGTGACTATATTTAGCTTCTTGTTTTATAGGTCCGGTGTGTGCCGGCGTGGTCGGGCTGAAAATGCCTCGATACTGTTTGTTTGGAGATACAGTCAACACGGCATCAAGGATGGAGTCCAATGGAGAGGGTAAGTGTCACTGTCACTGGTTTGTGTTCAGTTTTTTTTCTCTCTACTCTGTGTACATAGTGTCTCCACACAGATTAAGAAACATATTTTACACAAGTCTATGAGCTGGTGACATTGCCCTTTATTTTGATATTTAACGGGACTTCCAGCTCACTTTTATAGTCTGTGAAACTGTCATTGCAGTCTTCAGCATCAGCACTTTCCACATTGGCTTCATTTTTGAGCCCCAGTTCTTCAATTTTTTTGAAAATTTTATCAAATGGGAGCATAACTCAATGTAACACACCATCAATTAATCCATCCGCTGAGTTCATGGTGGTTGTTTTTTCTCCTCCAAATCAAGGGTCTGAGGATGGAGACAGTTCAATGAGTTTTTCTCTGATACACATGTTCTTCATACCTCCTACTATGACATATTGGTTATTCAAAAACAATGTCAATAAATAGGTTATTTCTGCACATATACCTGCTGATAAATATGCAAACTAGCTACTTTTTGAAGTCAAAAAGCTGGAATTATTTTGAATTTTTCTACCAATGAAGAAATCCCATGTTGAAATGGTGGTTGGTGTGAGATTATAACTCTTACAAGTATAATAAAAGTAATACAAGTTGCCTTGTATTACTTGTATTACTGTGTTTCCTTGCGCACTACTGTATTTTTTATTTTATTTCATTTTATTTTCTTTCTCTTTCTTTATGTGCGCTGTATTTTATCAATGTAAAGCACTTTGTAACATTTGATTAGAAAAGTGCTCTATAAATAAAGATTATTATTATCATTATTATTATTATTATTATTATATGAAATGTGCAGATTAAAGCTTTTACATGAATACTGTAAAGAATGAATAAGAAGTAGTTTGCTCAGATTTGTTGTTTCCCTTTGCTGAGGTAGAGTTGTTCATGCGAGTGGATGGAAACACTGCTCAGCAAGAATATGGTTTCTAAGCTGAATATAAGAAGTATTGACCTGCTGAGTCTAATCCTGTCGACACTGACATTTCTGTTCCTAACTGCCAGTGACAGCAGCTGGTGTTATGAAACTGTGGTTGGATATTTTGCGAGTGAATCATCAGATGTATTGATTAACTACTGAGCCGCTTCCTGTATTGTGCCTCCCCTGGTAAATAATTGATAGCACTTACAGCTAAGGGCCCTTTAGCCAGCGATAAACTGTGCAGCATGAAGCTTCGCAGGCAGGAGTCACGTCTCACATCTCTGCTCTGTGTGCATTAATTGAACAAAACAATACAGATTTTCATCACCGTTAGCATTTCAGCCGCTGCTGGCGTCTGATGGGACCTGATGCATCGGCTCGTCCTGCTGCCCAGTTTTCTCGTCTGCTGTTTGTCTCGAGGACCGAGATAAAAGCAGTGCAGTGGTGTTTCAGTCATTACAGTTGTTATGCAGCAATGTTCACTTTTCTCTTGATTTTTTCTGTGTCTCACAGCCTTAAAGATCCACGTGTCCTCGGCCACCAAAGAAGTGCTGGACGAGTTTGGTTACTTTGATCTCCAGTTACGAGGAGATGTAGAAATGAAGGTGAGAACATACACATGTCATGCCAACCGAGGCTGTTGTACTTGTGTTTCTGAAAAAAAAAAAAAAAAAAAGCTTCTGCCTGAATGAGTCATGTGGCCTTAGACTGGAAACATGAAAACACAACCTTCTGCCAACAGTGTGAAAAACATTTTATTTCATGAACTTTAGAGAGAGGAGGGAGTTACACTTGTTCCATACGTTGGAAAACTAATACGTTTTTATTATTGTTTTGATTATCTAAGTAATAGTTTATTTTGTAGCATTAGGGCTAAAGCTATTGAGGTTCATTTTGTCAATCTGGGGAGAGGTGGTGTGGTTACACACTGTGGGATAAATGCTTCAGAACCAGTATCTTTAAATGTGAAAACACAAAAAACAAACCTCTGTCAAGTCATAATCCAGCTGTACTGATGGTACAGACTGAACACTGTTGCCCTCTGGTGGTGAAATAGCAACAGTATTATAGATAGATAGATAGATAGATAGATAGATAGATAGATAGATGATAGATAGATGGATAGATAGATGGATGATAGATAGATGGATAGACAGATAGATGGATAGACGGATGGATGGATAGATAGGCGGATAGACAGACAGACAGACAGATAGATAGATAGATAGATAGATAGATAGATAGATAGATAGATAGATAGACAAATGATGCACTATGCGTGATCCAGTCATGTATATAGGTAATGATGCTTCTATCTGTGAAGGTATCAGCAGAAGATCCAGTGTAATCTTCAGGGTCACCTTTAAATGAAGGGCAGCCCACCCCCACTTCATCTCCATTGATGAACCTATTGATTTCCGTGTTGTTGTTTTTTTTTTCAGGGTAAAGGCAAAATGAGAACGTATTGGCTTCTTGGGGAGAAGACTGATGTGTATGTTATCTGAGAGGCCTGCTGATAATGTGGCAGCAGCAAGCGGAGACGACAGCAGGAGCTCCAGTGGCCGAGCCACTTCTTTATTTGTTCTAGAATAAGTCCTTAATGGTGATTTCCCAGCCGAGGAAAGGCGAACGATACCATACGACAAATAAACAGAGGGAATTCCAGGTATATTTATTACCTGCAAACTGTAACTGCAAAAAAAATTTTAAAATTAAAAAAAAAGAAAGAAATACATTGTAACACTTGTTTTTGTATGAAGAATTTCTGTCCTAAGAGTGGGTACTTTTCACTGATAAATTCTTATTTTTTGTGCTTTCTATATTAAGATTTGTATAATGTGTTTGGAAGTCAATGATGTATTACTATTTCCTTGAAACATCCATTGAAGTTCGGAGGCACAGCGTTGCAATCGATGTTACTGCAGGGGTTCATCAACCGTGTTACACAGTGCAAGATAATATGTATATATGTATATCCAAGATACTGTAAAATATTTTGTTCAATAAACTGAGTAAAACACTCTTTTTTTCCATTTATGGACCGTGTGGTATTTTATCTTTCCAGATTTCCTCATTAATATTTACTTCCATAAAAGGTGCAACATGAGAGAAGAAACCTTAATGAGTCGTGCATTAACTTTACTTCCACCATCACACTGCTGGTATGAACTCTGTATCTGGGCCATATCCTCCTGATGATACTCAGCCAAATGTTTTCCTCCAGTTTTAACCCAGAAACAATTTATAAATGACCTTGTGCTGTCCCCTCCTAGTATATTAGATGTCCCTCTAGAATTGCACAGTTAAAAAGCAGAGATTGCTCACAGAGCTCCAGCAGAGGTGCAGCAGCCAGTTCAGCACAGGGCCAATGAAATCTTTTGGGAACGTCTGTGGGAAATTAAGCTGCACCTTGAAGGTTTTGTTTTCTATTTTTATCTCCTATTGAGGATCTGCCCTGTGTTTCCCCCTCACAAGTAGGAACAATCAGTTAGAAACATGCATTAGCCCGTAGACGTTACATTTGACAAGACTACTAGACTGTTATATTATTGTTGTTTGAAACACAACAGGTGTGAAAAACTGAGCATCATGTGTCTGCAGCCTAATTAACTGTTGTGGACAGATGATGGAAGAAGTGTGAAAAAGCGAGTCGGTAGGAGGCAGCGGTATTTCTGTTGTAATGACATCACTGCTCATTAGATGCTCATTATCAGTTTAGGAATGAGGGCATGGATGCTGTGTGTGTGTGTGTGTGTGTGTGTGTGTGTGTGTGTGTGTGTGTGTGTGTGTGTGTTTGTGCATTTTCATCTCTGCAGGAGAACATCTTCCCCTCCTGCACGGCTGTAATTACCGCCCACTTTCTCGCCCGCTGCAGAGCCTGTTAGAGCCACAGTGCAGCAAAGTGAAAGTCTCGGCTGAACCCCACGCTGACCTGCAAACTTCTCTCTGCTGACCACGCTGCCTGTCATCTGGTCGTCTGCTATTTCCTGCCTTTACATACAGCCTGAGATCTTGAAGTACAAAACCTCCTCCTCATGAGTCAAATTATTGTCAAAATCACCTCGAATTGCTATTTGAAGCTGAGGGATTTTCCCAGTGTTGAAACTCAGTAACACATAAGATTATGAATACAATGTAACATAACTGTAAACAAATATAACTGATATTAACTTTTTAGTCAAGGGGCAGAGGCACATTTTTGGCCACAATCTTTGTTTAGATTAGGAGAGAGGGTGAAGATGAGTTTTTTGAGTGGACGAATCACATCAACCATTGGTTTTTGGACTTTGTTGGTTGTTTAGTGCCAGAAGTGACCATATATGGAAATAAAGGGAGCAGGCAGGTCTGGCCCTTGACTTCGAGGACACTGTCCAATGTGTATACGACTGGAGTTCAGAACAGACCTGTCATCCAAAGTACCGTATTTTCTGGACTATTGAGCACACCTGTCTATAAGCCACTTATAATTCCCATGGAGCACCATACACAAGTGGTTTCCTTTTTACAGATGTCTTTATTCACCTACGACACCGTGAAAACTAAAGAAAAACACAGACAAAAAACAATTAACTCTTAAGAAAAATAAAGACAAGTTTAGACATTAAACACTTGCAAACATATTCGAAAATAAAATACAGACATACCTCGTTGGCTGCGTGCTCTGTAAGGAATTAGGCTTGCTCTTCTTTCTTAGCGGCTACTTTTAGCTCCTTTTTCCCCGATAAACTTCTTGACAATTAACGTTTATACTGCCGCACAGCCTGTGCATGAACTCTTCTTCTTCTACTTAACTTCACTTGTACTTCGCTACAGCGCCGTCTTATGGAGGCATGTAACACTACACAACCTAAAATAAACTACAAGCAATATAAACATACACACAAGACATAAAATAAAATGTGGCAGTTACAGTTATTGAATTTATTCCAACAGTTTCATGTGGTCCACTCTGACCGGGTCTGATGTGACAACGCTAAATGTATCGGCGGCGCGGAGCTTGCTAGCTTGTAAAAAGCCAACAAGCTTCGTGCGTCGGAAAAAAGTAGCGGCTTATAGTCCGGAAAATACGGTAACCACACCTCTAAATCTTCCTCTTTTTCAAGCCTAATATCTACTATTCGCTTCTAAGAGCGAATTAATCGACTGCGTATTTAATGATTGGAAATTAGTTTTTTTTTTTGTTTTTTTTTTTAATTGAATATTTTCTAGGTCGTAGGTGTGACTGTGTATGATCGGCTGTTTCTGACCAGTCTGGATAATTGTGTATAAAAGATGGATGGATGTGGTTCAGATCAGATATCTATTATGAAAAATTGTATGGTATTTCATTTGAAATGTTAAGCACAAATTCCCTCCAAAGGCCTTGTGTTTCAGAGGTAAATTGTTTTTCATGCATCATCCTGTGAGATAATAAAATGTTTGGACAGAGAGGATGCATAAATATTAAATAAAATTACTTGTCGCCATAGCTACCACCCACTAATCTTCTCAAAATTGTCAGCAGAGCCTGGAGTTGTCGTTTGAGTGACAGAACACATACAAAAAATTTGTAGCTGTGTATTTCCCAGCACTGTATGGTTTCATTCAGTGGGTCTGTGAGTGCATGTCTTTGTAAAGGTTGAGAGGAACTCCTTTGTTTCTTGTTATTGTGTTCAAGGACAATAGCGAGATATTTACCTGGCGTAGGAGGAGAGTGTGGCGCTTTTGTTGCTCTGCAGCATTTGATTGCAATAATTAGAGGTTGCGAAAAGTAAGTGAAATTACAGAAAAAAGATGAATGGAGCCTGTAAACAAACGCCTGGTAAAGTGTAGGCAGCGCGGGGACACAGTTCGATCAGGTACCGAAACTATTAAAGTTATTATCACTTTGAAAGAAAAATCTAACTTTCCCACTGCTCATCCCTCAGTACAACCTGCTCTGGGCCACAGGGTGGACAATCCAGAGAAAAGCCAGGTCCATCATGATGTTCAGAGTGACCACCAGATCACTGAGGAGAAAAGTTTTTTATTAGAATTTTATTACTTCCTGTGTTTCATTAACTATTTTTTCTCATCTTCCTAAATAGTGACCCAGATTTTCCAGTATCAGTTTTTGGGGGGAAACATAAAAGTCACCAACAAAGAAGAAAAGAAGATGAAAATGTCAGAACAGATGTTTAATGATAGATGATGATGCATTTTTTTCACCACTTGCCTCAAGCACAGGCCCATAAGCACCCACACACAAACCAATCCAGACAATTGCAAAGCAGACAATTGCTATGTCACCACAGACAGCTAATACAAGTGAAGTGATTTAGGTGACATCATTAAATTGAATGGTCACTTTGAAGTGTGAGTCAGTGCACTAGTCCTACCTACAGTAGTAAAGCAGTAAAACATCTTTCTTTATCCCAGCGCTTCAGAATAAAGCCAAAAGGAAAGAAACTACACATTTAACACTGAGATTAAACCTTTAAAGTGGATAAACCCTTTAATATAAACCAGTAAAGAAGTGGTGTGACAATACTCTGGCATACAGTCTCAGCTGTCAGATGGAGGCTCGGTGTCATCCAGCCGCTCACTGATGGGTTTGCTGAACCGGGTCGACTTCCTGAAGGGTGCTTTCAAGTTACGTACGGGGGTCACACCCTGTGACACAAAACAACACAGCAATGATGTTACGCTGCCATCAGTCACTTCTTGATTTCTTACATGGCACATGAAAGGGAGTCAGAGTCATTGTGACTGAAGGATGAGACAAAACAGTAATAAGCATGCAGCAGCACATTGCACAAGGAAGCAATAATGGGAGAAAGAGCTCTGAATGCAGAGTCCATCATCATCTTCCTCTTGTCCTTGGTGGATAAGTGCAACTTATCTCAGAGCTGCTGCTGTTCTATTCTCCTCTGACATATTATATGATGCCATTAGCAAATGTATGTTATTATTAAAGAGAAAAAGAAAACAGCGACACAGACACTTAGTGCAGACAGACTACAGACCTGAGTGTTCATCATCACATAGGGACAGCTGTCTGATATAGAGCATATGTATATACTTATGTTCTTCTGACACATGAGAAAATCACTTCAAAGGAACCACACCTGTATCTGCTGGTAGTTTTCACTCCAAAATGTAATGACCTGGTCAGTTTTATAATCATGAACCTGAAAATAAAACAAGAACACGATGTCAGAATTGTGATTTTTTATGATCTGTTTCGCTTCTGCCTTGAAATGTGAACATATAACAGGGAGGATTTGAGACATACAAGGTAAATAACAAAATCAGTGGATGCAGTTTAGGGCGATGGAGCAAAAATTTACAATGCACAGCAGTTGAATCTGCACAGTATCAAGAGGGAGGATTTGTGGGTTAGATAGCTACCACGGGGTTTATCTCAGGTTTTCTGATATCACCAAGCTGGATCACTTTCACCTGAGGCAGATCACCATGGTAACCCATACTGCACAGCTAACCTGTTTTAACTAGTTTCCTCTCCTGATAAGGAGCACGGCTCAGGAGGTCACCTCTCCATAGTCTGACAAAATAAGCCTTGACAATACAAAAATGTGGGAGTGTCCCTTTAAGTTCAGAGACCAAAAGGAGAGTGAAGGATCTGCCTATTGACAAATTACCTAAAAAAAATAACACCTATAGGATCCTGACGTGGACAAAGATGACGTGACAGCTATTAAAGATGTATTGTGGCTTCCTCATCAATCAGAAGAAACACTCTCTATAGTGATCATATCAGAAGAAACAATGATGTGGCCACTCGAGGAGCTAAATAGAGAAGCAGAGGATGATTATTATAGTTAAGCCGCAGCCTGATCAATGGTGATTGCTGCAGAATAACAGCACTTTGATTTTTTTCATGATTTCTCACAGTGTGGAGAGCATTTACACTTACATCAGAATAACACGAGGCCTATCATCTCATGCCATCCTAAGTGGTATAATTATGGTTTGAGGTGATGCTGCCTCTGATTGGCTCGTAATTAAAACCTCTTTCACATGAACTTTCTCAAAAACTGCACTGAAACACCCCATGTGACTCAGTTTGAGGATGAATGGTTCACAGTTAGCTTCAGTCACTGGGTTTACTGCCATAATCAGTGTTATCGGTTACATCTGTGTTTTTCCTGCATGTGAAAATGTGTGTTATCAGACGGATCTATGAATATCCAAAACCTTTCTGAACTTCATTCTGAACTTGATCAAAATCCAGTTTGGATGATAGATTATGACACAAAGTAACGATTCATGGGAAAGTTTGAAAATAAATTGCTCACACAACTAAGATATCCATCTCTGAAAGTCAGAATGGCATCATTATGGACAATTTCATAGAGGCTGCCATTTTAAATGTGCCAGATGATGTCAGAGCATTTCAACCAATTCTTCTGATTGGTTGAAATGCTCTGACAGTGCCAGTGAGTTACACAGCATCATGGCAGCCCAGTAGTGGCATAATGCTGCATTCATGTGCTCCTGGGAAGGTCCCAGTTGTTGAGTTGGGAGGTTGATCTCCTGACTTCTGCATGTTCACGGGCTTTCAGGTGAGAAACCCAAAAAACAACAAATGATGATGCCACGAAAAAGACGAGTGGAATTTTACTCTTTAGAGAGTATGAATTATATAGTGAGAGCTGTTTTCAATATATTTGAGGACAAATATGACGCCAGAAAGTCGGGCACCTATTTCTTTCTTGTGTTTCCGAGTTGTTCTTCTGACTTAAGTGGCCGTTCACGCATGTTTTCTGACTCGGAAACTCATTTTCACGATGTTTCCAACACAACATGAATGCAGCATTAGGACTGCTATTCAAAAACTCTCTGAACTTCTTCATACATGGACAAATATGCCTGAAATTCTTTTCATGGGCTCTCAATATTATATCTACCAACCTGTGCATGTATTTATGTGCCATTTACTACTCCCTTAAAGCAGTCAGCCCCCTATTTTTTTATTTTGAAGAATGGCAAGTAGAAATAATACCTATATTAGCTGCAACAAATCTGTTTATTTACTCTTTAAGCGTCATATTCATTTCTCAATCCTATTTATTTATTTAAAATGGACAGAAAATGTAAACCTAGTCAGTGAAATGTAAAACATGCCAACTTATCACACAGATGAATCACCCAAACATCAAACTGTCAGTCCCAATACAAAAGCTGTATTTTAGACGGTTACAACAATAATAAAAAAGCTGATCTTTTAGATTTAGTGCAGGAGATCTGATCACTGTTTGTGCACTTACACACACTGAGAACATAAACCCACACATACTTGTGTTGTTTCAGGTGTGCGGGGCACAAACCCCTCGACACAGAAATCTGCCCGGGTTGTGGAGCAGTAGTCGGTTTTGGGAATCGGTGGGTTCTGCTCGGCCTGAATCTTCTCACTGCAGAACAAGAAGACGGTACTTTAATACCAAGCAGCTGCAAGGAGTAATTAAATGATAAAAATCTAATAATTAAACAAACATTTAAAAGCTCCTGTATTAACACAGACAGGTGTTTCACCCCTTCAACACTGCAGTTTCACTAGTGTCTACAGACAAATAACAAGATGTAATAACCCTTCAAAAGTACATTTTTAATCAAAAATAAATAAAAAATCCTCATTTTCTAGAGGTGGTAAACATCTCAGAATAACTATTCTTTTGCCGAATGCAGCAGGAGACACATGGAAACCACACGAGTGGAGGCATGAGGATGAAATTGTGTTGCATGCACAAAAATAGTAAAGGTGTAAGTTGTCTGGCCCTAGCAGGTGCAAGCACACTACCAGTGGAGCGCAGTCTGTTTAAGCCCACACAGGCTAATAAATGCAAACAACTGTGTGGGTGAACCGATGGGCGTTTAAGACTGGTGATGGAAGAAAAGGAAGAATTATTCATATCATATCATGTATCTCAGTGGTCATCAATGTGTCAAAAGAGACTGATGTGATATTTCACCCATATATACAGTACACCATGAAGAATAAAAGCCATATGCTAATTCATAATTCATGGCATGGTGTTTAACATAGCAGCCAATCAGAGCTGAGAAAACCCCCTCAGAGCTCTCTGGGTATGAATTAAAGCAGCGTTGGTGTGTTCCTATAAAATCCAGGAAATTCAGAGTATGGCTCAAGACTGAGTAATGAGACACTGTCTACTACTGGACAAGACATGATGCTTTGTATTCTTTATGAGCAGTTTAACTTGTGTGGTTAATCTGTGGGGACAGACTTTATAAACCCCATTAGCATGACTGGTCTCCATGTAAAACAACACCATAAAATCTGATTTAAAAGGTAATACAGCTGTGATTGAACAGTAAAACAAACCCAGACGTGTAAATATTACATCACTTTCCTCCCGACGTCTTCCACTCGGGACGTGGTCGGGCAGCGCTGTTCGTTTCCATAAACAAACCACTTCCAGAGAAAATGTATTTAGCATCAAAAGACCTGTTCACAGTTGATTTACCTTATCATCTGGGCAATATGTTTTTCCAAAAGCTCGCGTCTCATGCCTGAACCGTGGAAAAAGAGACGAAGAGAAGATGAACTGAGCATGCACAGCAGATCATTCAGAAGAAGATTTGGAAACTGAATAACAAGAGGTAACGGTGGTCGTGTGTGTACATGTGGATGCTGTAATCATTTTCCACCTGAAAAATATCTTTGCAGCTCTTCTGAAATACAGTGAGAGATTCAACCATTTCTTCTTTCAGCTGGTTAAAGACAAGGACACATACCCCGCAGCCTCACCCCTGGAGACTTGGGAGCTACGTAGGCTCCTTTAAACGTGGTGATAGTCTCCATTTTAGACTCCTGGTCTATTGTGAGAATCCCTTTGTGTCCATGTCTCTGGATTTGTGTTTCCTCGGTGTCAAGATGTGCAACAGCTCTCTGAATAAAAGGACACACAGAGTTGAGATGAAAAAAAAGCAGATTATACAAATATTAACTTTATAAAGATGGTAATGTCTGATGGCAGGCTTCAATTTAAGATACATACTTTTACTGCCATTTTTTGTAAAACATCTTGTCTTATATAACGTCTTGTTATATATACTTAATTCAAAGTCAGTTCAGTCTTTATCTTTGTCGATACATTGCTTACATTCTTCTGAATCTATGCTTAGGATTAGAGAGAATTTGCTGAATAGTCAATTAGATGAATTTTACCATGTATACCAGAACTGTATGTGTGGACTTGCATGATCAAAAGATTCTAGATACACAGTAAAGAGAAGATACTGCACTGGTGACAGCATACAAGGACAACTCAGGAGAAATTATTTTTCTTTTCTTTTTAATTCCTGTCCAGCGTTTCCAGTGAACACCTCACTGTGGGCTCGTGGATCTTGTCATGGACAAAACTTACACTTTTTTGTCATTTAATACACCAGATTAATTAACAAAATATTTCACAGATAAAAAAAAAAATACACACCACACCCAGAACTCATCTCTGATAGTTTAAACAATATAGACTATGAGCATTGTATAAAATGTTAATCTAGTGTGAAGACATGACAATCACACAAGACGTAGTGATCAGATTAGATCAGATTAGATGTTTACTTGCCATTTGTACAGGTACAGGACAGTACAAGTACAATGGAGTTCTTGTGTGCATTAATCCTTGAGCCAAGGAATAGAATATAAATGATACAAAGTACACACACAAACACACAGCAAATGAACACAATATATAAAAGATATACTTATGAATTGAATACTTGAATACTTATAATACAAATAAATAAATATGTATGTAAGATGTTGAGACAGAAAACTGACTTTAGCTAAAACAAATACTGGAGTAACACTGCTGGTAACAAGTGTCAAATTACAGTGAGTGACTGAAGACTGAAGTAACTAAACACTTACTAAAATAACTTTGGCTGCAGCATTAAAACATTAACCCATTAGTCTGTCCTATTCGGACTTGTGAGTCACAGGTGTTACACATATATCTAATTATAAGTAAATTGCAGGTGTGCCAGAGCCAATATCCTGAATGGATGCTGTCCCTTTACCTGTAACAAATTCTTGTCATGCCAAACTATCAAATCTGTACTCTCCGACTTTTTCATGCGGTCCATGAACGTAGCATTTGACATTAACACTAGTTAAGAGAACTTGGCAGATGTCTGTTCACCTTTCTGTTGTTGAGGAAAACAACATGGCGCTCGTATTAGTTCTACAGCATTTTAGTCCAAATAAAAATTATACCTGAGTTAGAGGTTTCATGTATTTACTGTTTAACGTTTCGATACGCCGTCTTGATGTAGTTTGACTGTTGTTGTTAGCTAACAGTAGGGAAGCTAACGGTACACTCACCTCTTCAATCCAGTTGTGCGACAGACATTTTCCACCTGTATGTCCCACAGTGGCAGGTTGTTCAGACATTATAGCAAATGAAACTAAACTACTAACACGGGACTAAAATACCCTGACGAGACGGTGAATAACTGACTTATCTCAATATTTTTCTGCTCTTGTAGATTCAAAGGTACCGCTGTCACTTGGCAACAGGTTTGTGTTGACGGAAGTGTCGCCTTGACAACGGGAACACTGTCCCGAGCCTAAATAACTCCTGTGAACTAGGTTAGCAATAATTCAAGATACTGAAAAGTAAAAGGGACGAAGAGAGAAAAATAAATGACGTGTTCCAACAACAACAACAATAAAAAAAATGAAGACAAAAAGATCCAAACAAAAACAACAAATACTCAATATTATTTTCTATTATTATTTTCATCACAAAATACAATATTTTTATTATTATCTGTTGTGTTTATGCTTTCTTGTATTTTACAGTTGGATTTCTGTACATGTTGCATTATACATTGCCTTTAAATTAACTATACACATGTTTTTTCTGTATATACTGTAACACTGAAGCATATTCACTGTAAAGTCTCTGCTTCCAATAATTCAATAAAAGATACAATTAAACCACATGTATTACTGCCTTTACTTCACTGTGACTGAAATGAAATACATTTTGTTTCTGAGTTCAGAAAAGAGGTTGTATGTCAAGCAGCAGCCACTATTACAAAAGAGTTGAAAGGTTTCTTCAGATAGGAAGCTGAAGAATGACAGTCTCCCTCACTTTCTTTCAGGTGAGCGCACAGGCAGATCTCCTGGTTTCTAGGAGACAGCTGTGAATGAAGGCTTTGTCCCATGAGGTGCAATTAAACTGAACAGAGATGACGCTCCTGTCATTTGATCACCTGGTAAAATGACTATACATCCATCCACTGATTGATCCGTCCAATCATCACCTACTGTTACATCCATCCTGCTGAGCCAGGGTTGTGGTGGCAACTGAAGGGAACATTTCGAGTCAGACATTTTTTTCCTTTATTGAACTCTCACCTCCCTCCGTTACATAAGGCTAAGGAGTTTAGTTCAAAATAAAATGTTGTTGCGAACAGCACAACAAGAATAGCAACAACACCAAATCTTAAAAATGACTTTTAAAAAACATGGTTTAAATAATTTAATGAAAGCCTATGTGTATTTGATATTGAGCCAATTCTTTAATTAAAAATGTAAATGTGAAATTTTGAATCCTCTCAACTGCTCTGGTGTGCCTTGGTCTATGTTTTTCTTTGTCTGTATAAAGCTGCATCACTCTTCACATTTTCATCTGCTCTCTTGTCATACTCCAAAGGTGAATGCAAAGCAACAAGCACCATCGTCACTGACGAGAGAAGAAAACCTCAGCTTATTTATTTTTTATTTGCTCAGTAACCTTGTTGAATCACTTGTTCATTCAGAAGGATGTACCATTTATTCATGTCAATGCAAACCCTGCTAAATTTAACACTCAGTGCTTGTTACCGTGGATATGAACTGCAGAAACAAACCACGGAGTCTGTTGCTGAGAAACAGCAAGAGGAGTTTTTTGCTGTCAGACGGCCAGAGTGTCTGGAACCGTCTACCTCCTCAGCATGAAGCACAGTCAGAAATCAAATCAGTGTTTTATGGACGCTAGACTGGCAAACTGCGCTTCGTCATGGCATGCAAACCAATAGGTGTCCGCCCATTATTTTATGGTGATCTTTGATAGTGTTGGCTGTAAGTATCACATGCGCTGTAGCACGCACTGCAACAGAAGCACAATGTGATTTTGACATTAGTGTGGAGGCAAAATCACCACAACTACATTCTTTTTGTAGAAAGAAGTACTTTGGAGTATTTCTTGCTTTTCAGTTGTGTGTTTTCATTAGTTTTCAATCATCAAAGAAAATACACAGCAGCACACTAAAAAATGCTGGGTTGTGTTAATCTTGAACTGGGTAAAAATTGGTGGGTAAATTTAACCCAGTGAGATGGATGCAAAAGTAACAAAGCGTTGAGTAGAAATAACAAAACACTGGGTATGAGCTACAAAATATTGGGTGAAAACAACCAAATATCGGGTAAAAACAGCCCATGACACAAGGTAAATTCACCCACCATGTAGTTTGTCTAATATTTACCCAGTTCTGGGTTAAAATACCCAACATTTTTTAGTCTATTCTCTCTACAAATATGCACACATACATGAAAAATTGAAGGCTACAGTGCTACACAAAGGCTGTTTCTTTACAAGTTGGAGTTTACACCCAGAGTAGAGGCTCCATGAGGCTGTACTTCAGCATAACCATTAAAATGCAATGCCACTCACATAGTTAAAAAGAAATGGTCAGAATTACAAAGGTCAACCCTGTGGTGGCGTTACAGGAATGATCACGATATTCCCAAACTCATTAGGATACATCCACTGGAAACCATGAATGTTGTGCCAGTAAATGAATGTTGAGAAATCTCACCAGAAAAGTAAAAGCCTGGAACTGCTCGTGGGAACGTTCGTACCTAATTTTATGGCGTACTAGAAACCACAAATGTCAACCTCATGGTCCCTCTGGGGGAAAAATCTGAGTAATCTGGATTTATTCTGAGAGCCCCATCACCATCACAATCTCTTCAGTCATTGGTTAAAAAATGGTTTCTGTGTGTCTGAAATCTCTCCTTCACAATCAACAGTAAACAGGGAATGACTCTGAGCACAGCCTGCTTTTGAATATAATGTTTGTTTTTTTGATTCATCAATGAAAATAATTAACATCATCTGTTTCCAAAAAAAAAAATCCATTCACAAAAGCGCAGCTGAAAGCACAAATAGTGGACTTTCTGAGAGGGAGCAGCTACAATGTTCCTAATTTCTGATCATAAGGTGTTTATATAAAAGTATATTTTCCTTCCCATGAAGAACCAACGTATCTAAAACTGGGTAAAGATTATTTTCTTTGAGCAGAATCATGAATGCAAAAGGAGCTTTTCAAACACAGCGTGTATGAAGTTATAACTCCTGAGGCTTTGAGCAAGACTCCCCCCACCCAGCTTTAACGTTGTGGCTTATGTGTGGTCACTGACTGGAGTGTGAGCTGGACCGGGATCAGCTTCTCCAAATCCCATCCATGTAGTTCACTGTTCCATCCATTAAAAAACACGATGCAGGGAGAAGTTGTTCACATGGCTTTCACTCTCTCTCTGTCTCTAACCAACACACAGTGCGCCAATGTTGCTATTTTTGTACCGCATTGTGATTACATGTTGACTGACCATCTCCATGGCTACCAGCATCTCTGCGGATATATTGATGAGGTATGAATGTGTTGGTCTGTTCTTGTCTTGCATTAGTGTCTCGCGGCTCAGACGGGTTCCCACATTGGAGACGCCGCTTCATGTGGAAGTTTTATACTCCGTGTTTTAGCCAAATCACGCTGAGACATGGCATCACATCAGCTTTCATCTCTCTGCTTTCATCTTCCCCGGCAGTAACGGTCTGACCTCCAAACCAACTCACACCCTCTGCCATTGTGAATATGAGCTTTAAATAGCTAGCAGCATCTTTCATCTTCAGGGTCCTCCTTAAGGCGCGTTTGAAGCTGTAGTTTGTGGTGTCTGTATCATCTTCAGGATGCAGCCATCTATCATACTCCATCATCTTTTACTCAATATTTTGATATTTTTACACAACATTTTTTTGTTTTTACTTAATATTTGGATTTTTTTTTTACCAAGACATTTCTTTGTTTTTACTCAATATTTAGTTGTTTTTACCCAATACTTTATTGTTTTGACAAACATTATGTGGTTTTTACCCAACTTTTTGTCATTTTTACCCCAAATTATAGTTTTTTCCTCCATCATTTGTTTGTTTTCACGTGACATTTTATTGTTTTTGCACATCGTTTTGTTGGTTTAATCCAGTATTTCATCCATCAGACAAAAAAAACACATCTTACTATGTTACACTACCCCAGCATGTCAGTCCAACATTTAACCAGTTCTGGCTCAAAACAACCCGGTATTTTTTAGTTTGTCTATAAGGAGCTTCATATCATCCTAAATAGGATCAATCATCCTCCACACACACACTGTACTCTGTGTGTGTGTGTGTGTGTGTGTGTGGCTTCAGAAATTAGCTTTTTATTTTTAATTGTTGGCATCAAATAATCAAATGAGTGGAGCACTTTTGACAAATGGACTGCATTTATTTGATACCTGGCATTAAATGATGGTGGGATGGTTAATGAGAGTGGTGAGACGTGGCACAGCCCCACTTAGAAAAATGATCAGCAGCTGCCACAGCCTCTGACTGATCCAGGGAAGTAATGAGGAGGAAATAGCCGTCCTCTAATGGCTTCCCTTCACGCAGTAGTAAAGGAACTAGAAAAAGTTCCGCTCCACTAATCAATACTGTTTGGATTTCTAACGACTTAAATGAGTCTGTATAAAATGAAAGTGGTAGGCTGATGATCAGACTGATGTCTGTGTTCGTCCTCCCTCATTCATCCTGACACCATGTCCTCATTAGAACGGGTTGTCACTTTGTTTGCTTTGTTTTGACCCAGAGGAGGAGAAGAGAGGGACACTGTGTTATTTTTAGTTGACATGAAAGCAGCAGTTGTGGTTAACAGGGGCAATTAGCTGAACGATCTCATGATGCTTGGAGGAATATGTTCAGTTTTTATGTCAGCTTACGCCAGTCAAGTCATGATTCTGCCTTTTTGTTCCCTTCTTTCCCATCTTTGTTTTGTCATTGAATCTGTCACCGTGTTACTAGATTTTACACTTCAAAACACTAGTGCACAAACCTGTGGTCCGGGGTTGTTAACCGTCCCTGAAAAAACTGAATCGTCCTGTATTTAAAAATAAAGCTATATGTCCTGTATTGACCTGAAAAGGGGCGCAGTTTGTCCTGTATTTAAAAATCGCTTCACATGCAAAATTATTTCACCACGCCGGGAGGGGTAAAGGCAATCCGGTTGGACATCCGTGCCAACTAGGTGTCCCTTATTTATTTTTCAGGGAGCTGGCAACCCTACTGTGGTCCCCTTTTTAAAAATTCATCTCTGTTCATTAGCCCCTCAGTGTATATACACACTGCAAACCTCCCACTGCGTCCAAACACATGTGGAAGGCAGAAAGGCAGATGAATCCAAATACCTTACCTTGACTGTACCAATCGAGACCAAGACATTATCGAGACTTGAGAGTATTGAGACCGAGACAAGACCAAAGCTGTATATATCAAAGAAAACAAATGATCCAGTATCTTTTATTTTTTAATTAAGTTTGCTGTTATATAAATGCAACAGCAACAAAAACTAATTTTTGTGGTGTCTCCAGTCGTCTTCACCCACTCTCTGTGTACAGGGGACATGTCACTCCAGGTGTCCCAAAGACCACATGACACCAGGAAGGCAGCAGCTACACTCTACTTTTCTCACTTATCACAGTAGTACTGGCCTGGTCTTGATGGTCTTGATCAAAAGTCCACCCTGTCTGAGGCCGAGGCAAGACCGAGTAAAAATGCCTTTGATTCCAAGACGAGACCAAGACCCTGAAAAAGGGGTCTCAAGACCGGTCTCAAGACCAAGACTGATCTCAAGTACTACAACACTACCTCAGACATCAAACAGTAATCCAAAAAACTAAGATCAGAGTACAGTCCAGCTGCAGTGGCGAGTATAGTGCACATTACGTGTCATGTAGGTCTTAATAAATTAATTTAATCTATTCCTGATGTATATTTTCATCCTCTGGGAACCTATGTAAACATTTAAAGCTCTTTAACAGCAGCAGCATGTTTCCATGTCCTGCTTGACAGACAGTTTTACAGCACAGGAGACACCCATCATCACCTTAATCCACCCCAAAGCTAATTTTCCCAGAAGGCTGGCATTTTGCTGGTGCGGCCTTCAGATTACCGTGCAGACGTAAAGTAACAATATTTCCCTTTCCACCTCTTGGTGTAGGATAAAACTCTCCAGTTGCTTATTTGCGAACAGCAAACTGCAAGAAGAACTTTCTGCCCCTGTTCAGGAAGTCCTCCGTGCATGTTGCGGTGCAGAAATCCCTAACGTGTCTGCGAGCAAATGAAAACTGAGATTTGAATTGGTTGGACCTGGGGACCGGCTGGCAGGACGCACCGTGTTGGAATCTCAACAGCATAATTCAATTTGGGCCTGTTAATACATTCAGCGCTGTCAGATGGGTGTCCCTGTATTTACCTAGCTGGAATAACACTTGAACCTGTGCCGTGTGGCCCGCCGCTCGGTGCCCAAAAAAGAGAAGCGCCGCTGTGCGCCTGCAGGGACTGGTGTTATGTGAGAGCCACTGTCTTTCCTGGCTACTGAGCTCAGGCCTTGTGTTTTGGCTGGCGCCCATCGGTGTAGTCAGCAGGTCAGCACATCTCAGCCTCTCGCTTTGAAAAATCTCTCTCTTTTTTTTTCCCTTCTTCTTCTTCTTCTTCTCTTCTTCTTCTTCGAGGGGTAGCTGTCTGTGGAACACAAACACCTCCAGCAGCAGACGGCTTCACACCCGAGGGCAAACATGGAAAATGTTCCCTGCCTCTGCTTTTACAGGAATGTGAGGAAAATTATTGGCTTATTTTATTAACACACAGAACAACGTGTTAAAGAACATGCGGTGGTTTGCTCCCATTTTTTTTTGTTTTTTTTTTTACAGGTATCCAAAGCAAGATTTATAACAAGACAGAACAGCCAACAAAGCCCAACGCAGCTCAGACTGAAACCTGCAAGACACCTTTTGTTTTTTTCTCCTTACATTGTTAAATTTGCACATTTATGACATATGGATGTGGATATAGAAAAACCCACATCTCTTCTTCGCCTCGAGCAAATTTGTGTTTGTTTGCATTGATTTTATATGCAATCACACTGCCTCTGAAATTTGTATTCAGTGTGGACATGCAATCAGACATGAGGTCGGGGAGAGTGGTTAGTTGTACAAAGTGTGTAATATGAACACCAGGGAGCAGGATTAACATTTCATCTCCCACCAGGCATCATTTGAGGTTTCCTCCCTCAAACTAGTTGCCATTAATTAATTGCTGCTGCTACAACAACAACAAAAAAAGTCTGTTGATCTTCATCTTTGATCTGCTTTTGTCCATCTCAGTTTCTTTGTCCTTCTTCATGTTCTTGTTTCTTTGATGAGAATGATTCACGCTCTGCTGATTGTTGCTTGTTCACGTGCAGTTTATGGGACATTGAATAAATAAGAAACCACTCTGAATAAATTTAAGATGAAAGATTATACACTGCCTGGCCATGAAGAGTCACCACCGGGATTTAACTCAGCCAATAGGTAAGAGCCTCTAATTAGATAATTACTGCTGTGATTAATATGCTCCAGCTGGCAACAGGTTATTTATTCTCATTTCTTAAACAACCATCTAGAAGAAATAACCAGTGGTCGTGGAAAAGATGTTACTCTGTTTCAGAAGGGTTGAATTACTGGTCTTCATCAAGCAAAGAAAACAACTAAGGAGAAGCTGAAAGTATTAAAAGTAGGTCAGGAACTGTCCAACACACTGTTAAAACATGCAAACAGAGGTGAACCATCACCCTCCTGGAAGAAATGTGGGAAAGAAATGTGGTCACAGATCTGAGATAGTAAATAATAAACTGTAGAGCTCATGACTGTGTTTAATAATGAAACTCTGAGCACTTCTGCACACACAAGGTAACTTCAAGGAAATGGGAGTAAACAGTTGTGCAGCTTTAGGAAACTCACTGAGGCTAATTGGGGGAAAAAGTATCAATTTGCATGAAGATTGGAGCAATTGGAAAAAGGTCATGTGGTCTGATGAGTCCAGATTGCTCCAGAGTGATGGGTTGGATGAAGTGATGCACCCATCATGCCTAGTGCTGATGGTACAAGCCTGTGGTGGCAGAGGTATGATCTGTGGTTGCATCCTGACTATCCTGAATGACCAGGTTTTGACCATTGATGGAAAAAAACATCAATAGAGGTCGGGATGCTGACGTCACATCTCAAAGCATTTTGGGATTCATGGCCCTCACATCAGCAGTCACATTCGTTCCCATAGATTTCTACACTTTTCAGTAGCGCAAACTTTCCGGTCATTTCGTTATATTTCATCAACAGGGGGATGCAGATGTTGTGAGGTGGGATGTGACAGGACGACTCATCGCTGGTCTGGGAGAAGTTAATCAGTCAATCACGTATGGTGGTAAAACACCTGTCTGTCCCTTTGTTTTGGTTGCAGCCATACGAGCAATCACGATGTTGTCATGTCCGGGGCTGTGGTAGACAACATTAATCTATCACATAAATATAGAAAAAACAATGTTCCCGAACAGACCAGTGCTTCCCTTGTGCTGTAACAGATTTGTAATTTTCAGAAACAGCGCTACAGGCATGGATGCATCAGCTGTTTGTCGACCATTCACTAAAGTCACAAAGAAAACAACAGCAATCAGTCACATTTAGGCATCTGTTCCACCTATTTAAATGATGCACCACTTGTTTTATTGGTTTCCTGTAAAATGTGTGATAACATTAATCTTATGTGTGTCAAATATACATTTTTGGCTCCTGACGCTATTCAGCTGTTTATCATTGCAGACCACAAACATGGTGAACACATCCCACAATCAGTAAAAGACAGATGTTCCTGAACCCTATGGAGTCCCCCTGGGGACAATGCCAGGATTCAGATGTCTGGGACATGCTGAAGAAGACTTTACACATCAATGTGGTGAAAAATGAATGCAGCACTGGACAAAAATACATCGTGAAAACACTCAAAGTCCAACAAAACTTTAGTGTGACTTTGTTTGACCAGGCAGTGTAGCTTCATTCATTCATTAATCCACTTACTGGGAGACTGTGTATTTGACATGTTGGCAGAAAACGACTATTTTTCAGGATATTATGTCTTTCATTCCTAAAACACCTGTCCTACAGATCCATATGGTTTTCATCCAAATAAAACAGTGATCCTTCTTTGCAGAGGAAGAGCTCCACCCGTCCCATCAATGAAACCTCACGACTATCTGACATCTAGGAATGAAAGATAAGATTTAAACAAAACTCACTCACCAGGTTACTCAGAGGGTAATAAAAACAGTGTGTGGATAATTCTCAAGCGCCAGACTTTTTAGAAAAAGAAAAAAAACGTCTGCAAATTGTGTCAGTAACACTCAAATCCAATTTCTGTTCAATTACAGTCTTTGATATTCTAATACACCCTTAGAGCTCCCATGCTTGTTATTCTGAGTGTGTGCTCCAAACATCCTAATTGGAGGACATAACATACTTTTCCTGAACCAGAGAGGACATAAAATTATTCAAACCACAAATAAGAACTTTGTGAAATTGTCATCGTGTGATCAGACTGAAATGTCACCTGCATAAATTACATCAACTGAAATCATATGGTTGATATGCAGGTATGCAGCCCTCCTGTAGCACCCATCTGGCGACTGTAATTAACAGGAAGAGATCAAAACCAGCTTCCTCCTCAGGGCCTCAGGACCAATATCTCCTGTGTATTCTCCCACAAGACTCTTTGTCTAACTTGTCTTCGTCATTGACACGTCAACCGAGAGCCACGAAGACACAAGCACTTCAATCTGTTGTTTGCTTTTTGTTGCTCTAATCCGAGAATTAATCCCATATTGAACATCACTGCGACAATACCGGCGAAGAGCAGCTTTTATCATAGAGTATCTGACATCACAACAGCTTCATGGGTGGGTAATCCTTCCTCGTTGTTTTAAAGGGCAGTGCTTTAGGATGAATGTTTTTCGATGGTGTCACCTGTTCGAACAGATCCCACTGTTTCATCACCACCACATTGGAGATTTTAATTAACTTTGCAACAAAACAACACCCTTGAACGCGGCGAGAGTTCTACCCAACTGCCTTTTAACGCTCATTGCTAATTTCCCGAACACAACAGGAGAAGCTCTGACGACAAACTAACCGACGTGGCTGATTCAGTGAGTCCGACATGGTATAAAAGCCCGTGGTGCGATGTCAAAGTCAGAACAGCGAAACGAAGACTCCCAGAAAGGAAGAAAGTCATCGATCTGAGCTGGTGCCGTACTCCTGCAGGAAGATCTTCACCATGAGACAGTCGCTCATGTCCGTCATCTTCGCCGCTGGGCTCTTATTCGAGTGCAATTCTCTGTCAGTGGCTTTACCCATGGGCAAGACTGAAGACGGCTCCCTGGAGCAGGATGCTTTCACCTCGCTGCTGAGCGACGACGCCATGGAAAACAGCCTCGGTGATGCAGACCTGGCCGCCGTGACCAAAACCAGAGGGCCGAGGGTAATCGTCATCGCCGCCGATTCGAGCCTGTGGAGGGACCTGCGGGTGCTGCACAACGGACTGCCCCTCTACAAGCGAAGAGCCGACGACATCAGCCAGACCGTCGAGCACAGAGACCCTGGACAGGACCTGAGCACCCCCATCCTGAGGAGGGACACCATGAGGTGCATGGTGGGACGGGTGTACCGGCCTTGTTGGGAGGTCTAGGACGGTTTGCTCTGCTCCTCAAGGTGCCCAAACCGAGGACCACTACCACATCCTTTTCCTGTCTCACACTGAGTTGTAACATAATCCAGAAATCTGTGTGTCCATATTTAAATTACTGCAGATCTGAAAATAAAAACAACTGAATTCTGCTTGTGTCTTGTGCATGTTTGAAGACCGTCTTGCAATAACAGATAAGTACAATAACAAGCTGAGGATAGTATTATTGATTGATTATTTAATAACTAAAGGGGTGTGACAAGGTTAGCTGTGTTTCTGAGCTGTATGCCTAACCCTAACTTAACACCTCCTAGTTTCCTGACACATTAAACTGCTACTTTAACACTTAAATCTCAGCACTAGAGATGAAAGCTTTAGAAAACACTCAGTAAAATGCATTGATCTGATCTTCATATTGCTATTCAAAATGTTTGGTGTGATCCAACAGAAACATCTGAAATAGGAGGAGATGCCTTGATGATCTCTATGACTTGCTCAATTGCGACAACCACCCATTCTTTCATAATTACACACAGATTTTCACAGAAGAGCTTATTACATCAGATCCTGCATACTGGTAAATGACTGTCGTTCTACGTCAGTCGATGCCAAACAGAGGCCAGCTCTTGGGAGAGTACTTACGAATCGTATAGGAGCTCATCTTCCCCAAGAACTGAGGTGTGCATCGTAATAATGTCAGAGCATTAGGTGTAAGTGATTTCCTGAGTGTTGCACATGTGTCCTGTTAACTAGCAGAGGAAGGATTTTATAGAAAGTGACCTTTTAGTCAATCAGGAGCAGAGTTGAGATCCTCTGATGTTCAATTACAGATGGTTTGGCTCATTATAAAGCTGCTGGGGTTCAGGGTTTGCAAAATGTTAATGAAAAAGATTCACAAAATCAAACGCTGAACTTTAAGAAAGTGACTGTTCATGTTGTATTTTTTAAATCTGTGGAGGAGCTTGTTTCAGACCATTATTTAGAAGACATCTAAAATATGTGTCACATAACTGCAGTGAAATAAAATATTCCCCCTTTTCTATCATTAGTGATGGTGTAATGGTTCACACATCAAAGGTTTTCTGATGTTGTAGGAATAGCTGAGGAAGTTCAGTTTGTCCGTCCGTCTGTCTGTTTGCAGTGTTATGGATGAACTACTGAACAGAGCTTGATGAATTTTTATTAGGGATCAAATTATTACATTTTGGGCAAGAACAGCTGGATTATTCCCACAGGCTGTGTGTAGGACAGACAAAGCTAACAGGATATCACCCGTTACTCACATTTTGAAGCCAGGAGTTTGGCATGTGAACGTCGCCATGTTTGTTTTTAGCAGCCAGATGTGACCATATTTGGATATGAAGGGAAGATTGTGGAGGCGGGTCTGACCCTTGAACCTGAGGACACTGTCCTCTGTGTAGACTTGGCTGCTTGCATCCATATTGGGGCACAGGGTCACAACTGGACAACCAAGACTTTAACTTTGATTGCAACTGTATTTTGTTGTCACTTAATGATCCATGATGCATCACAATGCACGGTCGCTGCAGAACGGTGATCAAGTTGTGTGGGAGTTCCCGCGTGAATTAATACACGGTGTGTGGTCGTGTGCATATGTGTGTGTCATGTTGGTCGTAACGTATGACTAAAGCTTGCAGAACTACCAGGAAAGAGGAAAGAGACTTCTGCTGCTTGATTGTTGTGGGTCTGTCAGAGCCGCTCAGCCAACAACTGCAGAACATTCCTCACAAAACCCAGAGTGAGTCAGCAGAAAGGAGGATGTGTTTCTGGGAATGTCTGCACCTTTTTGGTATTTGGGAATAAGCTTCTGGTTGGAAAAACAATTAAACTGAAGACATCGGCAGATATCCAGCACGTGAAAAATGTGATGCTTACTCTCACAAAATGACTCACGGACCACATTTTATTAAACTGTGGTACTATAGAAACTATAGTCAACTGTTTCATGCCCTATATGGCAACAGGAGTAAAAAAAATTACAAAATAAAACTCTTACAGTGATAGTTTTTAGATTGTAATAACAGAATTTAAACAGACTTGCCATGTTAGTGGTATCTGTTTTAGGGAATGACAACACTGTGGCCAATGTGTTGGTTCAGCAGTTTTGTGCAGACTGAAATATCTCCTCAGCCATTTGATGAGCTGTCATACACTGTACAGACAGTCATTATACTAAAGACTTAGTTTCTAGATAAGGTTTGCATTTGGATTGACTTTTTATTTATTTTTCTTTTGCATGGGATACAAGGCAAAGCTTGGCATTTACACTAAAGAGTGTTGGGTTGTTTTTACCCAGAATTGTGTAAATATTAGACTAAGTACATGCTGGGTTGATGCTGGTAAGGTGGATTGTTTTACCCCACATTTAATTTTATTTTCACTCAGCATTTTGCCAGGATTTAGTTGCTACTCAGTGTTTTGTTGTTTTTACTCAGCATTTTATTTATTTATTTTTTACTCAATATGTTTAAGGTTTACTCAACATTTTATTGCTTTTACCCAACATTTTGTAAAGAGCTCCGAGTAGAGAGGAGCCAGTTGAGGTGACTCAGACATCTGTTCAGGAAGATGCTCCCTGGTCGCCTCCCATCGAAGATTTACCAGAAACAGCCAACTGGGAGGAGACCCTGAGATCGATTCAGGACCCACTGAAGGGATTATGTCTCCCAGCTGGATGTCTGGACTTCTCTGCTTGCCTATTGCCACCGCCGTGGATGGATGGATGGATGGATGGATGGATGGATGGATGGACTAGCTTCACGGAGCTGAACATGACTGTGGACATGTTTCATTTCAAACAAAAGTGACATTGAGCTACATTGTTAGAAAGTTTCATTAATGCCCTAAACAACAGATAGATCAGCCTATCACAGTGTCTGTTTGCTCCACAAACACAAAGACATAATACCTCATTGTCCTTGGCTTTAAATACATAAGCTTTTTAAATTATGACAGATTACAAGGGGAGCCTTTTGGTATTTTCATACCTCATAAGCATACGCAATTCAGATAATGGTTTTATGGGAAGGTGTTTTAGTTTTACAGATAACTGTGGGGAGAGACATCTGGAAACTGTTACACAAAAGGCTGTGTGGCTTTTTTTTAACAGTAGTTGGTCATGTGTGGTTTTTAATTTCACTTGCCATGTGTTATTGTTATTGGTTTGACAAATCTCACATAGTTTCTTGAGATGTTTCTTAGGACAGAATCATCCCCTCAGATTCTCTGCTAATGAGGCACATCTTAGTCAGGATACTAGATGTTAATCATTTAAATGCAAATAAAACACCAGACTTTAAGAACATTCTTGGCAGATCACCCTGTAATAAAATATGATTTAATAACGGCTGCTGAAAAATCTGATCATTGCTGGGAGGTTTTTTCTTCTGTGTCGTCGTTAAACAGTCTTTTTTCTTTTTTTTTTACAATACTCCTTGTGAATGCAGTGTTGTGGTGACTTACTTAAAGGGTTTGACCAAATATGCAAGCAGGTCAGCTGTCAGTGTCACATACTGGCTGGCTGTGGTTCAGGTGGTAGAGCAGGCCGTCCACAAATTGTAAGGTTGGTGGTTTCATCCTCGGCTCCTCCTGTCTTTTGGTGAGACACTCCACCACAAGTTGCTCCTTGTGCATTGTAGACCTAAACTAAAAAGGTGCAATTAAGTCAAGCTCATTCACCTGCTAGTCCAAATGTACGGCTGTATTTCCTACTGAAATATTGAATTACACTATATTTAACCCTTTAATTCGAAGCGTGTCATCGGTGACACGTTTGCACATGTGTCTTTGGATTACCGTAATTATGTCACATTTTGCGCAATCAGAAAATTTACAGTGAATATGGTGTCATTACTGTAATTTCCCTAGCGCCTCTCTCAGAAGCCGCAAAACTGCTGATTTCCTATATATTACGTGTTGTAAGAGTTTAATAAGAGTAACGATGAAACAAGAATAGCAGAAAAACACAAAAATGGATTTTGATACTAGAGTCTTAGTGACAAAAACACTGCGATTGCACATGAATGTTAGACTCTGCATATTAAATTTGAAATCAAAATAAGCATAAAAAAATCCAAGTGGAAATTTGCAGGTTCAGGTGTTAAAGGGTTAATGTGGTTACATTCTCCTAAATTTCTCTTATGTTTACTCCTAATTTTCTGGTAATAGAAAAAAATCAGGGAAGTCAATTGATGCGCAAAACCTTCTTCACTATCCAAATGAACTCTTACCCAACAGTGGATGAAGGATGAATCTCACACGATTACAAATTGAAGGCATGTGTCCAATTATTTGTTTATTAGCACAGATAACGCCCCCGAAACACTGTAAAAGTGTAGAGAGGTCACAGAAAAAAAATCAACAAAAAGAAGAACTTCAGTAGAAAATTAAGCTTTTGTTAATTCAACTCGAACAAAGTAAACATGGGATATTTCAGAGTTAGGAGTCAGTGTCATGCAAAACTCTGGCTGATGATGGTGGACCAGAAGATTGCAGGCCTGAGAAGAGGCTCTGGAAGATCAGGAGGAGGACGAGATGAGGAAGAGGAGGAGGAGGAGGAGGAGATGAGGAAGAGCAGGAGGAGGAGGAGGAGGAGAGTTGCATCAGAAGCAATCACAGAGAAAGGATAACAAACTGTAATGAGTTTTAAAGAACTGGAGAGAGGTGCTGATTGGCTCAGAGAAGGCGGGCTAGATGATTATTAAATCAGGGATATGATGCGAATTTGTGGAACGTGAAAACGAGATACAACCACTGGTTTAAAAAAAAAAAATCTTGAAGAGGAATGTTGAAGCCAATAATGTAATAACAGCCGATAACGTACTAACAGCTGATAATGTAATGAATTTGCCCTTTTTGAAATATAATAGGCCAATAACGTAATAAAAGTCCTAACCTGATAATGTAATAACTTTTGGCCAATAACACAATGATTCATTACGTTATTGGCTCAGTTATTACATTTACAAAGTTTTTTTTTTCTTTTACCAGGCCAATAACGTAATAAATTATTACGTTATTGGCCAAAACTGATTATGTTATCGGTTCAGGACTTATATTACGTTACTGGTCAGTTATTACATTATTGGCCTATTACATTTCAAAAAGGGCAGATTCATTACGTTATCGGCTGTTATTACATTATTGGCTTCAACAAGGAAAAAATAAGAAAATACAAAACAGAACAAACAAAAATCAGAACAAAGGAACAACAATAATAATAAAAATTTGTATGAGTCTTCTTGTCCATTGAGTCTCACACAGGAGCAGGAGTCCACAGTCGCAGCATTGTTCAGTGAGACCACAGTGTCAAGATAAACACAAAACATCCACTTTACTGTCAACCACTATTTTCTCCTGGTTTCAGCTTCCTTAGATAATAAATATAGTTAAACTAATAAAAACTGTGAATGTAAGTTTGAGATTGAACCTCTAATTGTAACATAACTGCAACAAAAGCTCTTTACCAAGGCCAGTAATTATCGGCGTTTTTTGTATTACACTTTATAATAAACGCTCAGCCCCTAACTGCTGCAGTTAATCGAGGGATTAAAAGGCACTTTGTATCCTCTGCAGGCAGCCATTGTAAAGCTTGCTTGCCTCGCCTGTCGTTTCTTCCGGAAGAATAGCACTATTAATAGCAGAGGAACAGCAGGAGAAAGGTTAGCTATCATTGAAACTGTCCTGGACTTCATTATCAAAGGGTGGCGAGCACAGCTTGTCTGACTGCTTCATGCTACACGCTCAGTCCCTGATTTCATTTAGGACGAAAAAGCTCTGAAGACGCCTCCAGACAGTTGAGCTCAGTGACTGAGAATTAAATGAACGTGATACTTCCTGAGCGGGGAATTAAAAAGAAGTCATCTGATTCGCAGTAATTCGGGAGGGTAATAAATACACAGAATTGATTCAGAGTGTAGTTCATTTTTTATACATGGTGCAGTTGAACCCGAGGTGCAAGGCAGGATAAACAATGTTACCACAGATGTGTCCTTGATGCATTAGGACTGGAGCAACTGAGTGTAACCTGATGTTATGAACTGTGAGAAAGTGCTTATTAACTTGCAGGTACAGTCACAGCGAGGTCACACATATATTTAGTATTATAAAAGATCAACACGAGGTCGTACCAACAACCACTTTACAGAAGTGTTGACTTGAAGAAACCCAGAACATTTTCCATGGAGCTCCATCACACGACTCTGTATGAAGGATGGACGCTTGGTTTACACTGACACTCGTCTCACAAACACTACTCCAGACTTTTAAACAGACGCTGTAGGCCCACAAGGATGAGACTGTTTTATCCATGCATAAGAATATACGTTAAAGTGTCATTAAGCTAATGGGGCAATGTGAGGAAAAGCATCAGGATGTTGTAAAGTACTAAAGGCTGTATCAACATTTGCTTAAATACAACAGCTGATATTTGCTAACTTCTGCCTGTGTTTGTCTCGCTGTCTGTTCGCAACATTACAGAAAAACGTATGTACAGATCTCAAGGATTTTTTATTTACCGTATTTTCCGGACTATTGAGCGCACCTGTCTATAAGCCACTATTGAATTTATTCCAACAGTTTCATGTGGTCCGCTCTGACCGGGTCTGATGTGACGACGCTAAATGTACGGAGCTTGCTAGCTTGTAAAAAGCCAACGAGCTTCGTGCCGCCGATACATGAGAAACACCGGTGTTTAAGTTCAAAGCGTCGGAAAAAAGTAGCAGCTTATAGTCTGGAAAATACGGTATTCATTTATTTTTAATTCGGCGGTGAGATAGGGGATTACCAATGATTAAATGTTAGGATCAGCAGATGGGAACCAGTCTGGAAGAAATCCTGAAAGTTTTGCTATTTCACCACAAGAGGGCAACAGTGCTCAGCAGTAGCGTAACATCATGGGTATAGGACCCGGTGCAAATTTTTTTTTTTGTGCCCCCACCTCCGCCCGAAACACAAGCGCACCTCGTGCACACTACACGCAGGCACACACACACACACACACACACACACATGGACACACACATGCAGAGCCACTCAAGAGAGGC
>OOFC01049618.1:0-10834 GCA_900323345.1 Pseudochromis fuscus
CAATCTCTTCTCTGCATTTCAGTCTCCTCCTTTTCTCCAACACTTCTGTCATCACTCTCTCCTCCCTTTTTATCACCCATTCGTTCTTGTTTTTCTTAGCGTCCGGGCGGAGTAGCCACTTCAACCCCGCTGTCACCCCCAGCCCAGCCCCACTGCGGCTACCAACCTCGTCCTCTTTCATTCGACCACTGTTCCTCCTCAACAGCTTCTTTTTTTTTTTCCCCCCTCCTTTTGCATTAAGGTCAGACAACTCACTCTATTCCCTCCTTCCCGCCCTCCCTCTCTCCCAGTCCCTTTCTCCCAGTTCCTCTTTGAGCACAGTGCTGTCATTGAGGCATGACTCTCTGGGGGTGCTAATGCAGGAAACTGTTAGCAGACATGCCACTGCAACTTATTCTTTCTAATGGGACTGGGGACTTCTTCCTCTTTCCACGTGAACCCTTCCCCAGTTTTGCATTATACATCGCAGACAGCACGTCTCACACAGCGGATGAATCAGAATGTGTAGGGAAGACAGACAGAGGGCTACTCTGTGTTATGTGCACTAGCAGACATCTCTAGTCTAGATAAAGGTCGTATCTGGTTGGGGTAGGGCTGGAGTGGCATGGATTTGGCCTGGTTAACTGTTATTTTCCAGCTTTTTTTTATTATTTATTTTTTCTTCAGTGACTCTTTGGCAGTGTTTTACTCACTGACAGCTGTTTCCTTGGTTGAAATAACAGCTGCGCCAATCAAAAGTTTGCAGATGTGATGAGGAATGAGGACGTCTCATGCCAACTTAAAGGAAAAAAAAAAAATCAGACATTTCTGGGTCTAAAGACAGACGTTAAACACTGACTGATATTAAAATACATTATGCTGGTTCTGTGCCAAGTGAAAAAATGTGAACTGTTCCTTTAAATGAACTTTGTGTAGGATTTAGCATCATTCAGTAATAAGTCTTCACACTACAAGCAACTGAAATTGCGTCCTTCACCCCTCCCCTTGCAATCATGTTTGATAACCCACAGTGTCCAGGAGCTATATACTGCACCTTTCCACCCAGTCCATCACCTACAACAGCTTTGAGTAACTGTAATATGGGTAGTGATCAGGATGGATATTTATAAATTGTATGTAGAGCTTAGCCTGTAAAACTGTCATTAATAGCTTCCATATCAGAAAACCAATAGAGTTCGGGAACATACGTCATGCGGGTTATGGGATGCATCTGCCATGTTTGTGGTTTGCAATGGTAAACAGTCGAATAGCTTCAGGAGCCAAAAATGTATATTTGTCACACATTATATCAATATTATGACACACATTTTACAGGACAGCAATAAAAAAAAGTGGGGTATCATATAAATAGGTGGAACAGATCCCTAGATGTGAGCGATCAGTTGTTTTCTTTGCGATTTTAGTGAATGGTCGGCAAACCCATCCAAGCCTGTAGCTCTGTTTCAGAAAATTACAAATCTGATACAGTGTAAGGGAAGCATTGGTCTGTTCAGAACATTGTTTTTTACATATTTATGTAATAGATTAATGTTACCCCAGACATGACAACATTGGGATTGCTCGTATGGCTGTGTTACGCAACCAAAACAGCGGGACGGAGGTGTTTTGGCCCTGACCTGAACCGTGAGCTAAGAACAAGATTAACTGATGAACTTCTCCCAGACCAGTGATGAAACTTACTGTCACATCCCACCACGCAACATCTGTGTCCCATTGTTGATAAAATATAACAAAAGGACCAGAAAGTTTGCTCGCTAAGAAGTGTAGAAATCTATAGAAACGGATGGGGCCATTGATGAGTGGGCCATAAATCCCAAAATGCTTTGCGATGTGACATCACGATCCCGAACTCTATATAGTTGCTACATGTCCTGCATTGGGAAGGTTTATTTCTAATGCTAGCCAGCTGCCTTGTATCCTAATACAAGATGTCATTAGCTGAGAGATAGTACTAGGCAGTAGTCAAGGCCAAGTGAAGGAGAGAGGCTAAAGGTATCAAACATAGACTGTATATAGAATAGATGGAGCTATTGCGATGTCACCCATTGATTTGTGTGCTCACATTTTGACATTTGATCACAATTTTTTTTTTTTTTTTAATTTATTGGGGTTTTTTTAGCCAGAAGTGACCATATTGGGACGGGAAGGGAGGAGTAAGGACACCTAATATGTATAATAATAATAGTAATAAAACAATAGTATGTATAATAAGACTCAAGTTCAGGTCTAGTCTCATTGGATACCAGCCATCAGCTCACTAATAAGAAGATCTGATGTTAGCTAATGACATCAGAATGACTTGTGTGAAAAAATGAAAATGACAATTTTTTAAACAACGTCAGTTGAAGCCAGAGTTTTTTGGATCTAGTAGTGATCCGAGGTATTGCACTTTTTTGCACTTCCACATTGGCCTCACTTTTGAGAAGCGGTTGCTTTGTGCATTTCTATATACAGTCTATGGTAACAGACTTTATAAAGATATTATATGCATCTCAGTTACTGTGGTAATTTGCATTAGAAGGCTACATTAGCTGTCCAGCACAGAATAGGGAATTAAGGCACCAGCCTGAAAACATTTGCTCCTCATCAGCAATTTACTTCTGGGAAATATACTAATATTATTCCTTATTTTTGCCTTCATCTGTCCCCATTTTTCTTTTTTTCTTTTTTTTTTAAATGTTCCTATTTTCTCTTCTTGTAAAACGATGAAGTTCAGCTTCACTTATCAAATTATAGTCACCAAAAAAATGTTTTTTGTGTTTTTTGTATGATAGCAGTTATCAAGGTAGGCAGAGTTATAGCTGCAACTTCAGCGTTCAAACACAAAAAACTCTCAAACAAGAAACATGGCAGGTCAAGATGGCAGCCTCCATGTAATATGACCTGCTCCCTATGTAAATATAAAGGGTTAACACTAAGGTAATAAAAACATTATTCTGTTTTCAGGTGATTAAACACAAATGAAAACATACTTATTAAAAACATATTCAATTTCTTCTAAACGATTCCTTAAAAATCCTCAAAAAATATTTAATTTCTATAAAAATTACACATTGTTCCTTTAACCATGCAGTGCTCAAGCTTTTCAACCATTGCTGCCACATTATGTATCCCATTATTAATGCTGTACATAGGGAAACCTCAAAGTTCAACAATTAACCACTATTCTATAAGAGTGCACAAGGTACATTGCATTAAACTCCTGGTAACCATGGCAACAATCCAACTTTCACGAGTACAACTATATAAGCAACACTGACAGACTGCAGCAGATAACTATGTAAATACAGCCTACCTGCTGACCCCAGCACAGTGAAAGGGTTTCTGATACAGTTTTTTCTTTCAGCTCATTATTTCCTGACACATTGTCATATTGTCACTTAAACAATGTTTGTAGCCTCAGACCAATTGTACAATCACATCTGATTTTATTCTGACAAACCCCTTTACTTTCCCTCGTTTCCATGTGTCCCCGACCCTCCTGTGGCCAAAAATACTAACCAGCAACCGTGTGTCTTTGGGTTTCAATCTCCTAACCCGGCAGGCCGAAGATAGCAGCGAGAGGGGAGGGCGGTTCATCAAGAGCAAGAAGACGTGAGATAGTGCTTTCTTTTATTCATACAGGCTCTCTGTCCAAATGGAGTCTTCTAAAGCAGTTACATTAGGACAGCTGGTAAGGGAGGCAACACACGCAACAGCCCAATGAATGTGGTGCCACATTAACCTGGCACTGAGAGTCTGTATACATCTGCATCACTGCATCCGCCACCAGGCAAGGTGGGGATGGGGACATATTAGCACGGGCCTTAGACAAATCTTTCAGACCCAGATCCACACTTTATGACATTACACAGAGCGCAAAGATGGATAGGGTCATTGGATGTGCTCAGCGGGGAATACAACACGGGCATTAAAGGATTTGCAGCCATGTAGCTGTCAACCCCCTAATGCCGTTTACTTTCTCTGCTTCCTCTCACGAGCCATATTCAGGGGATCGGTGAAATGATTCTCCTGCGAATGTGCCAGTATCAATAAGTCACACAGGTGTATGAATGAATGCATTAGGTCTGAGGCGACTGGCTCTGAGTTGGCTGAGCCTGTCCGACCAAGCGGGAGGCTAATTTTCTGCTGAAATAGATGGGATGGCGTGGCTATCTTAATCTAAGCTCCCTAATGGAAGAGCAGTCCGGTGTGCTTACATGCACGCCCGCGTACGTGCACGCTCATGCATGCGTGTGCGCGTGTATCTTGATCTATTTAGTTTTTGTCCCATCTTAATCTTGGTGGAAGGCTGTTAATTAACCCTGCTGTCAAGCCGGCAGACGTCTAAACCAGCAGCCGTCACTTCTCCTGGGTCTTGTTACCGCTGTAATTAGCGGCCGATAAGAAATTACAAATGCCCCCCTCCTCCCCCCCAACTCCCTCCCGTTAAGACTACAACACCTTGCTGTTTCTCATTCTGATGCATGGGTGTATCAGTGACGTGTGTTTTTGTGTGTGTGCGAGTGGTTGTGGACTGCGGATGCTTGTCGATATAGAGGGAAAGCCAATTATGGTGCAGCGCTGAATGTTCATACTGTTTTCATAAGGTGTTTCTGAATTCTTCACACTACATACAGCATGCAAATTTTGTACCTGAAAGAGATCAAATTAGAAAGAGAATAACACTGCATGATGCCTTCTTGTTCCTGTAGGAAAGATCAGTTGGACATTTTTTGAGTGCAATCACTGATACTGAGTGATACCTATAAAATATGTTGCACAGTTTAAACCCTCAGCAGACAACTGGGCTGTAAAATCATCATTTCAGTTAACCCTTATATTGTATCTGTGTCCTGGGGCGTACAGTTGTTTGACAGGCTGTGGAGACATGGGTCAGATCATGTGGTTTCATCCCAACATCCACAAATATACTCAGTATTTGTATCAGTCACACACCTAAACAACATGGTGAACACTTAAACTGCTAAAAATGTTAACTGGAAGACCCACAGTGCCCGTGTGCATCCTCACAAACCTGTAGATGCCTTTATTTCATATTTACTATATACTTGCTTTTTCTTTGTTTTCTATGGCTGGAATTTCAATGCATTCTTGTTGTGAACTGCTGGTTACACAAAACAAAATATTTCAAAATGTCACTTTGTGAGGTTTTTGAAATCAGGTTCAAGGACTGTGGAAGCAAATCTCAGAACAACTGGTTATTGTTTAGCCAGTTTTAAGACGCGCTACCGAGTAGCAGTTGAAAATAAACTGAATAAATGAAATGTGTGGGAATACAAAGAGAATGCAGAGAGTCGTAGGGTTGGGGATTGAGTCCTTGTGATCCAGAAAGGGATAAGAAGTAGTGGAAAGAAGTGTAGTTTGTGAGACTAGACACATGTGGCGGCCATGTGATGGAGACGGGAAGCAGAGGCGGCGATCGGGTAAATAGAGGTGAGATCTTTGGTGTTACGAACGTAGAAGACAGTCAAACAAACAAGAAGTACAAGGGACACAGAGAAAGGTAGAACCGAGCCGTGGCTTGTTACAAGTGAGGGAAAGATCTGGTGAAGAATGATTGGTGGATGAGTGTCAGGTGCATGTGGTCCTCTCTTTGTAAACTCCACCTCCAGTCAAGTGCAGGTGAGACATGGACAAACAAACACAGCAGAGCACACTGGAGAGATGACTGAACCATGATGCCCGGGGACCACTGGGGAAAATGTTAAGAGCATTTTTACTGTCTTGGTACAATTATTTCAATCAATAAAAACAAATGACTAAAAAGCAAACAATTATCATTGAAACCCTGCAGTAAACAAAGCCGTTAAAACTACAATGTTTCTTTTCCGCAGTTAAAAAGTATGATATGGTTTGTAGTAGTGACATACATGATTATTAGTGTTTAAGATTTATAAATTTAAGCCCAGCCATCCTGGATCGGGGCCTTGTCATGGTAGAAGGGCTTGGATGGTCTAGGCATCCTCAGCGCTATATCATCTGAAGCAGTAAGTTCCTGGTAGGGTCACTCAAGGTGGGTAGGTCAGGAGTGAAGATACAGACAAACACGATCCACAAAAGCACTGTGAAATGACGGGAAACAGGAAATTGTCTACCCTACCTGGATTAGTTTCAGTAGGGACTTATGCCTGGAGCCAAGCCTGGGGATAGTGTTCGAAGGTGAGCACCTGGTGGCACAGTCTAAAAAGACAGTGTGGGAGGACCACGTGGGACTACCATGTGGGACCACTCTGGGCTCAGGCAATTAAAACTATATCGTGGAAAAGTATGTTTGCACCATAGACTGTATGTAGAGATGGACAAAGCAAGTGTGACATCACCCACTGGTTTGTGGTCCCCTGTTTTGAAGCCAAGAGATCGGCATTTGAATGTTGCCGTGTTGGTTGTTTGGAGCCAGAAGTGACCATATTTGGATATGAAGGAAGGAGTGAGGAGGCGGGTCTAACCTTTGAACCTGAGTTCACTGCCCAATGTGTAAGAGACTTGACTTCAGCGCTGCTCTCATTGGAGACCAGACTTGTCAACACAGCTGACCACGCCCCTAAATATTCCTCATTTTGAAGCCTAATGTCGACTTAATGATTTTTTTTCCCAGATGGACCACCAGGCCACTGATGACAAGAATTACCTTTAGCTAATGACACCAGAATGACTTGTGGAAAAAAAAGACTAAGCATTTCATGATTGAAAATTACAATTTTTGAATGTAATTTAGTGAGTTTTTTGGAGTCAGCATCTAGTGACCATCGGGTGTATTACCCTTTTTTGCACTTCCGCATTGGCCTAATTTTTGAGCCCTATTTGCTTCGTCCGTTTCTATCTACAGTTAACACCATTGGTATGTACAACGTCCTAACAGGTTCATGTAGTCTCAACAGAGCCCACGTGAGCGCTGTCCGTGGTCCTGATGGTAATCTTGAGGAAACTTTACCGAGCTCATGTAGCCAGTTGGCCTCAGACCTCCTGAAATATAAACCAGTGAATGATGCATCTCAATGCTGTTTAATAATTGATGTGAAGAAAACACATCAATAAGTCAGCACTTCTAAAATCAGCTCAGCCTCTCTGACAGAAGTTTCTAGTTAGATGAAAATATTCCCTGTGTTCCCCGAGTACAAGAGAACATTCCTAATGACAGACAATAAAATGAAAGGAGGAAGAAGAAAAGAACAAGTCACCATTTTAATTAATCTCCTCTCAGTCTTGTTGGAATTAAATATTTCATTACAAAAAAAATGATGAAGAGACACTCTTTAATTCACTTCAAACAGAATAGAGTTAGTAAGTAAGCTCAACTCCTCACTTGGCATCTGCCGCCATCCCGTCTCTGCCTCCACATGGAGAGATAAAATAAACAAAAACCCATGCTGCCCTATCGTTTCCCTCATCCGGCTTGATGGCTCAGCAATGAAATACACAATAGAAGTTGAAACACGTCCTGCCTCTCATGCAATTCTCTCTGATTAAAAGCCTTTATTGATAAGCACGGCGTGTGGAGAGTCTAGGTGTTTGATGCTTACTTCATCAAAACATTTCTTCAGAGCCCCGCTGAAGGACAAGGCAAGTGCAACGGCCAGACAGGCAGAGTTTGAAGTTATTAAATGTCAGTAAGTTTAATTTTTTCCTTATTAAGAATTGTTTCAAAAGTTTCATTTTCTCTAATGTGAGTCTGGAAAATATGCTACTAGTCTTTCAGTATGAGAATAGAGCGACTCTCTCCTGATTTGTTTCCAGCATAATTAGTCCTTCTCCGTGAAAGTATTTCAGCCACTTTGATTTTATCGAGGGACAGGATGACAAGAACGTCGGACATCAATGCTGTTTGGTTCCCTTGATCATTCGCAGGCAGGAAAACTAAATTATCCAGCTTTTTTTTTTTCAAGGTGTGAAAGCATCTGAAAATTCTACATAATGAAAAAAGAAGACACGAAGAGAAGTGAAAGAATTACTGAACGTCAAAACAGGAGTCAATCTACAGCCATGCTAGCAGCTCATGCTACCTGTATTACTTTAGTCACAAACATGGGGTTGCGTGTTAATTAGTGAGGGTTGAAAATCACCACGCTGGGATGATGAGGCAGTTAGAAGTTTCTTGTAATCAATCAATATGCACAAACAATGCAAGTGTAATGGTTCCATTGGGGAAGTCCGACCACATGCACAGAGGTTCTCATTTTTATAGCTGACCAACCCCCATCCTTAGGTTCACGCCTGTCTCCTGGTAAGGCCGAGCCATCAGATCCGTAGGTCTAGTGCCAAGGCAGATAATTTATCTATGTAGGCCGAGTAACCACAACAAGATGTTCCACAACATATGTGAGCGAATGTCACCAATGGACCAGAGGCTTCTCCAAGGCTGACCCCTAGGACATAAGTTAAGAAAGATGGTGGCAAGTTCACAGGATGGACATACCGTATTTTCTGCACTATAAGGTGCACCTAAAAGGCTTTAATTTTCTCAAAAATCAACAGTGTGCCTTATAATCCGATGAGCCTTATATATGGATCAATATTGGTTAATTATGGCTACCGTAGTCAGGGGGCGTCGCCGAAGTAACAGCGGTAAAAACGGTAAAACGTGTGTGTATAAAGACCCCAAAATGGCATGAATGCACCAACTAGGTGATAAAAAGTTGCACTACCTGTTGTACCTTGTTGTTGGTAAAAGATAAAACTACGTCACTGACGTTACCTTGGAGAAAAAAATCAAACAGCTGTTCATGTAGCTTTGAACTGTGACAAATGGAGTTGGAAATACATTGTTTTCAATGAAGGCGGCGCAAATACCGGTAAGAGCTACCGGTACGTACGGTACCGTATTGTGAATGTACTAGCTTGTTTTGGAGTGAACGGAGTTGTCAGAACATTGGTTTGTTTTCTGTTAATAAAGTTTGACTGACTGACTTATAATCACTTATAAACAATACTTATAATGCGGTGCACCTTATATATGAAAACAGTTTTAAAAAATAGGCCATTCATTGAAGGTGCACCTCATAATCAAATGCACCTTATAGTGCGGAAAATACGGTAATTGATTGTTTTGTCCACCTAAAGGCAGTAAAACAAGATATAAACTCCACATTGACATAATGTGATTCTATAAAGTTGAATGACATATTTACACAGTGCAACATTTTCTTGGTTTCCTCTCTCCTTTTAGCTTTGTTTTTGGTCTCAACCAGCACAAATATTTAAAATTGAGTCCAAACTATTCATTTGAACCTGTACAGGAGGAATAGACTGGGTCTATCAGAGCTTTCAATTTAAAAACTACTTCTACTCGAAACACTTCTGACAACAGCAGTAAGATCATAAAACCAAAAAGAATGAGTTTTACATTAATTAAACATCACATCAGCTCAAAGCTCAAAACACCTTTTCCAAATGAGTCTCCCTCTGAGTGCAATGAAAGCGCCGACTGTGATTGTTAATTAGTAAACACAACTAACAAAGCACTTTATATAAAAGTGCTTCATGCTAATGTTCAGGAGTTTTATTTTGAAGGCTTAATCCTCGAAATAGATTTCCTCCCATATCACACCCGATGGTAAGTGCAACATGCTGGTGATATGAGACTGTTTATACTCTCAGGAAGTTTATTCTGTTTCCATTAATCCTGGAGATATTTCTAAATGTGTTTGAAAGTTATTGTGCTGATCATGTGATTCGCTGACCCAAAACGGACGCAGCGTTTGTTGTATCACTTCAAATTTTCAATAACATCAGTGTTTACTGACTCATTGTTATAAGACAGTTATTTACTCTCTAATTTACAGTTTTCATGAGCAGGATGTAAAAATGTCAATTTCAAAAAATAGCCCAGAGCTTAAGGGATTAAATTGTTCTCGCAGAATTTCAGAATAATGGTTTGAATGGTGAATTATATTCAGCGTTGGCAGCTATGATGGGTAAGAGAGCAACTTCATACTAATGGAGCACTTACTGAAATGAAAATGCCAAAATAAAACATCATGTATTAATCATCTGTCAATGATGCAGTACAAACACATCACTTTTTAGATTCAGAAAAACAACTAAAAAAACCCCCAGTGCTGAAAACGTGAGCCAGCACCAGTCAAAGGAACAGACAGTGCTGAGTTTCAGCCTTTTGTTATCACAGTTTCTTTGGAAGCTGCGACCAGCTAAATGGGAGAAAAATGACTTTCAGCCATTTAGTGCGTCTGTCTCCATCCGAGTGGAGAACGGGATGCTGCAGCCTCGGGAGTCATCCTGTCACAACAAAGCTCTCGTGCTACTTTTAATGTTTTGACATGAAATAGCGACAGCCATCCGGTCCGCCCGCTTTTTTCTGGCCATCATCTCCTGCTCGCTCCCCATCTCTTCTTCTTCTGTCTAATCTACAAAACACCTCCAGTGTGAGAGGAGTGGGAGGGAGCACCGGTGGGAGCGCAGGAGAGGTGGGGTGTTGTAATAGCGATGGATCCATTTTTATATGAAAGCTGACACTCACTGCCACACGGGAAGGGCAGCTTTCTGGAGGGAGGTAATGGTTTCTTCTCCTCCCGCTGCTCCCTGAGGTGGGCTGAGTGTAACTTACATCGCAGCTCGGCCTCTGCACAGTCAAGACCGGAGCCGACTCACACCCGCCTCCCACTATTCCCTCACCCTCCTCATCACCAGTTAGATCTGGAGAGATATTCCCATTATGCCGGGGCACACAGAGACGTATCAAAGGGAATAGCCTGCCTACGTATGATGCTGCTGCTGCTGCTGCTGCTTTTCTTGTTGCTAAGTCGAGGGAACACTCCAGCTGCAGCAGAGCATCCTCCACTGTATGTTTTGGGAGACTCCTCAGGATTTTGCAGAA
>OOFC01049624.1:0-12940 GCA_900323345.1 Pseudochromis fuscus
TGTGTCTTCTATTAGTTTAAGGGTTCTACCCCATTTGGTTCTCCTCCTCCCCATCCACGGTTAAGCTCCAGCTCCTAGCCTTTTCTACTGTGTGTGTGTGTGTGTGTGTGTGGAAATAAGGGTGGTTTCATTATTTTTTTAGGACCTCTTGGTCTTTTAAAAACATTGTTCTATGAAAGTATTTTTAATTCTTTTGTGAATAAAACCTGCTAAAATTGGAACTGACTTGTCTCCGCCTCTCAGTAAAATTACGAATCTGTGTTCTCTAGGTGCAATTCCTGGGGTGGCGTTGTCGACTTTTGGGAATTAACATTAAAATTGATAAATTACAATACCGCTTCTCGCCACAATTGTTTTTGTGATTCTCGGTGCAGCAGAAAACTTCTTGTTGTTTAAATGTGCTGTGTTCATTAAATGGATTGCACTGATTGGATGTTGACAGATTCCCATTTTCAAAGCACTGATCAGTTTTTACAGTTTTTGTCTGATAGAGCAATTGATCCGCTTGCACTGGAAATACAACACATCTGGATCACTGGCACAACAAACTAAATAGCTCTATACACCCATAATACACTCCTGATCGAAATCTTAAGACCAGTTGAAAAACTGCAAGAATCTACATGTTGCACTGTTGGATCTTAAGAAGTTCTAAGTAGAACTTCAAAATGCAAAGAGAAGAAATGGGAGTGAGACCAGGAAAAAAATGAGTAAACAATTTATTGCAAACAACCTTTAAACTGAAATAGGCTGTTGATCAGCTGATCAAAACTTTAAGACCACATCTAATAACTAGAAAATCACTGGGAGATCACAGACCTCCTCCAACACAACACCTCCTTCATACTGTGACTTCCACCAAAGATATTACCAGTATTAGTCTTGTGTTTATTTATATCAATATTAGCTCCACAGCGTCGTGGCTGTTTAAAGATGTCTGCTGCATGTTTCTAGCTTCATTTGTTTTTTTTTATGATGCAAGTTTCAAAGATCAATTTATTCATATTATTCCTTTATCCAGATCAATCTTTGATATATTGTAGACCATGTTAGAAACTTGTCCTGTATTTTTTTTCAAAGTGTCTTGACCATTGTTGGTGGAGTCATCTGCAGAAATGTGGCATATGGTCCTATCTCCCAATGTTAAAGAATCCTTCAAAAAACTCCTGGATCCAGACGGTGATCCGGATCACTTCCAAAATCTAATCATTTGTTCCTGATCCCCATCTGGACAATCCCTGAAAATTTCATCAAAATCCTTCTGTAACTTTTAGAGTTGTTTTGGAAACCAACAGACAAACAAACACCAACAAAAACTTAACCTCCTTGGTGGAGGTAATAAAACATGTATCTTCATCACAGCTGCACCTGAAATTAATGAAAAGAACAAAATAAACTTTAATGGAAATCACATTAATGTTGGAAAAATAAGAAAAGATTTTTTGGAGGTGTTATTATTTTTAGGTTGTTACGCAACGATTTTACAGGTTGACTTGAGATCCAATTGGGCTTCATCTGTAAATTAAAATGAATCTGATGAAATAGATTTATAACAAGTTACACATATGAGCCAACCTATTTAATCATGGAGTAAAGATACTTGTATGAGTGTAAAATCTCTAATTTCTCCTGCACTGAAGAAAATCTCAATTTCCCAGCACAGTCATGCAGACTCTGAGTTTATGCATATTCCCCACACATTGCCCTGGCTGCTTAACTAATATTATTATTTCTCTTGGTAACTAGTAAGTTTGAGCAAAGTTTTTTTTTCTTTCCACAGAGAGACCAACCTCAAGTACCGGCAGGCACTGAGTGCTACACACAATGAGCTGACCTCTCACCCGACAGAGGAGGCCCTTGGTGCCTTTGATGGTGAATAAATGTTTTCTATTAATGCAGATTCCAACTGTGCTCATTTTAAAGTAGAGCAAGAGTGAACCAGTAAAGTTTGTTTTAAAACAAAATTGCACACTAGAGCGAATGTAACTCCTCGTTTTCCAGGTGTTGCGTTCTGCGAGGAACCCAACGATCGAATGTACAGCTTCAGAGGTCAGCTGCAGTGGCGGGGACAGTGTCACCTCCTGGACAATGAGCACATTCTCCTGAGGGGGACGGTTTTACGCAACACGGAGTTCGCATACGGCTTGGCCATTTACACCGGTACTGACAGCAGGATGCACTCATGGATGTGGGTTTCTGTGCCAGAGGGATCTTCGCTAGGAGTGGATTAAATACTGTTTTTGTAAATGTGGTTCTAGCTACTGGTCAGAGTGGTCAGTCATGTTTGAAGCAGAGGGACTGATACCAGAAAAACCTGCTTCAGGACACCTTGTACTGTGGCCTCCACTCACTTCAATGACAATTTTTATTATGTGAAATACAGCCGACTGCTAATTATGGCACTAAAGTACTTAACTCTCGGGGCTGTGCCTTAAATGCAGGCATGTTAACGTCTGGCAGATTACGCTCTCCTCCTGTCTTTTAAGTGATCATTGATCGGATATTAGCGGACCAGGCAGAGGTGCCGTGGATCTCTAAGCTGTGACCCTTTCAGTTCTGGTGAAGCAGATCAATAGATCAAATTCTCCCAGAGATGGCTTTTACACCATTCATCAGAAACTGTCCACTGGTGTGACCTCAGTTCAGCCCGATGATAACTCTAACCAACCTCACACTTGACATAGCCTACTTTAAATTAAGCAGGATCAAAGTTGGCGCATGATTGCTGGTGTAGGACTAAGTTGGAATCAGTTTTCCGCCCTTGAACGGTTTTGTCATTTTTACACATGAAGTTCAACGTCTTTCAACAGTCAATGTGAGATTGAGACAACATCACCGGAAAACATAATGTGATACTTTATTGATCCCTGCGAAGAAAATTCTGTCTTCCCCTGACCTCTCCGCGCCGGGGTCAGACACCCCCGGAGCTGGTAGGGATTCAGCATCTTGCTCAAGGGCACATCAGCAGAAGCTTGCTGACACGAGGGCTTGAACTCTCACCCTCTGGCTGCAGGATGGTCTTCTGACTCACTAGGCCAGGCCGCTGCTGCGATACCAACTAATAGTTGTGTGTTTTATGCCAGGCGCGGACACTAAGATCCTGAGAAACTGCGGAAAGCTGAGAGTGAAGACGACTCGAATGGAGAAAGTTTTCAACAGAGTGGTGATCGGGGTGAGTGGGTAAAGGGCAGGGGGACGACAAGCGTGAGGCGTCTGGTGGAGTTGTTCTAAACGCTGTTTTTGTCTCTTTTCTGCATTTCTAGATAGTCCTGTTCGTGCTGCTGGCGGCTCTGCTACTCGCCATTGGCAGTGGCGTGTTTTCGAGTCAGGTCATGAACCAGGCAGGAGTTCTGTCTGAGCTGGTGGTTAACGGCAATCCAGCCTACACCGGATTCCTCGTCTACTGGAGCTACATCATTCTCCTCAGCCCGGCCATGCCCATCTCGCTCTACATCTCGTTAGTCCCATCTGCAGTGGTTTGTGGGAGGGCAGGAGGGTGGAGGAGTTGGGTGCATTCATGTCTGCGTGGTCTGTGTGTGTGTGTGTGTGTGCAGGTTTGAGGTGATCCACACGGTCCACAGCAAGTTTATTGGCTGGGATTTAGAGATGTATTGGCAGCAGGCGGACAAACCAGCCCAGGCCAGGAATACCTCACTTAGCGAGGAGCTCGGCCAAGTGGGATACCTGCTGAGTGACAAAACCGGGACACTCACCCAGAACCGTCTGCTCTTCAGACAGTGCTGCGTGGCTGGAGAGATCTACGGTAGCGATGATAGTAAACTTCTTTTACACATTATTGAGCCAAAATAAAATGATTTTCTCTATCCAAAGCTACATTATTTAGTGTGATAGTTTAATTTGCAGTTTAAAACAGTGGTCTCCAACCTTTTTTGCACCACGGACCGGTTTGATGTCGGCATTATTTTCACAGACCGGTGTTGTGTCGAGATGAGTTTCTCGTCAACCTGTGCTTTGCGCCGCCCTCAGCCCTCCCCGCACTTGAAAACAGCAACATGCACGCGCTTGTCCCAAATTGATTTTACGGTTGTCTTATTTTGAAAAGTGAACTAAATGTGCGCTGATGGAGTGTTTTTTTTCTCGACACAACACTGGCCTTCAAGGTGTGGCAGATAAATACAGCAAAAATAAAATAACACGACCGGAATTTAAAAAAATAAAAAGTTTCCCCTTTGCGAAGAAGCTTTTAAAAGACGTTTGGTTTCTTTTACTCATTTTCGCTAGCTTGCGGAGTTATTTGTTTGGCTAACGTATCTGATCACGAGACCGAGACAAGCGTATTGACATGTCAAGAGACACAGACAGAAGTTAAGTCAGAGAGTCCGGTCGTTTTTCAAAATAAAACGTCTTTCGGACTATAACGATCAATACTACGGAAGCCCGAAAAGAACGTGGTTAACTCTATTTTTATTTTCTCCGTTTTCCCGTGATACCGAGATAATTACAATGGTTTTCTTGAGATCTTGAGTTATTTTTCTCGTTATCTCGAGAAAACAAAGGTCGTTTTCTCAAGATAACGCGACTGCATCACAGTAACATCAAATGATCATAACTCCAAACCATGATGAGCAAAAGCGCAAACAAACAGAAGTAGAGCTCACTGTGTGCAGCGTGGGACGTCCAGATAAAGACAATAATCAGACTTTTGTTTTGATTTCTACATCACCAGAAAATTATCTTGCTATCTAAAGAACTAGAAAAAATTTGGATAACGAGATAATCCTGTTTTCTCGAGATAACGAGAAAAATAACTCGAGAAAACCACTGAAATTATCTCGTTATCACGGGAAAATGGAGAAAATAAAAACATAGTTAACCACGTCCTTTTAGGGCTTCTGTACAATACAACGGAATTTATATAAGTCATTAATTCTTCCTGCGCGGCCCGGTAACGAATGCCTCACGGACCGGTACCAGGCCCCGGCCCGGTGGTTGAGGACCACTGGTTTAACGAACAGATCAACACAACAGTATCTTTTTAGGCTGCACAGGAACAGGTCCAACCACATCAGGGTTTTGGTGTCGTTTTCCACACATTAAAGTGAGAACGTAAGATGTTCTCAGAATAATCCCTGACCAGACAGAAAAACCATCGTCTCTTTGTTCTGTGTAGAAACTTCATAGACTGTTCATAAAAATGGACGAAGCAGCCTGGGCTCAAAAATTAGGCCAATGTGGACGTGCAAAAAGGTTTAATACTCATTCTGATGTCATTAACTAAAGTCTTCAAGAAGAGAGAGATTTAGGGGCGTGGTTAGCTTGATTGACAGGTCTGGTCTCCAATGAGATCAGTTCTCAGGTTCAATGGTCAGAGCCACCTCCTCACTCCTCCTTCATATCCAAATATGGTCACATCTGGCTCCAAACAACTAACATGGCAACATTCAAATGCTGAACTTCTCCGTAGCTTCATCCAGGATATATACAGTCTATGAGATGTATCAAGAAGTAGAAGTAGTTGGTTCTAGTTTCAATACAAAATACATTAGGATGCTGCAAACCCTCATTAACAAGAAATTAGTTGAGGAGCTTCAGTATAAATCCGTGTTTTAACTGAAAACTAGTTTCCATCAGAAGTGATCGGTTTGTGTGTTTGTCTCCACACCGACTCACGGTGGAAACAAAGATTTCTCTGAGGACACAACCTCCCATGAACCTTGGGTGATTCTCATCCCTCAGGAGAGACAACCGGAGACACTTGTCACGCTCATATGCAACAGCCATCTTAGCCGTCTGCTAAATATTTAACACCCGCTCTGCCCGCAGACGACAAACTGTAATTGACACCTCGTCTGAAGCACATCAGCCATATGTTGTCTATGGATGTCTGAGCCACTTCCTGCTTCAGCACATATGTCTGTTTACTTTAGTTTTTTCTCTCTTTCTGTATTATTTTAAATTTGTAAAATAAAATACAAATGTGTGTTCTAATAATGCAACAGTTTTCATTTTCTTATGCTTTTTACAAGTCATTAAATTATTAATTTCTTTACTATTTTTATAGGTGATGCATCGTGCAAGGCAGAGGAGGTGGAGGTGAAACATAGTCATTATTATTTGAATTAATTTGTCTCTTATGTTTCCAATATAATTCCAACATATTGTGTAATCTTCTCACTGTATGATGTCACTTCACACTGACCTTTGCTGCATCATCTTCTCCCCCTGTCTTCATGCAGCCCATGGACCTGAGCTGGAACCCGTTCTCCTGCGGTGGACTCTTCATGTCCGCTCCCAGCCTGGTGGACAGACTCCGGGGACAGCAGTGTCCACTCAGCAGACAGTTCTTCACTGCACTGGCTTTGTGTCACACTGTCATGGTGGAGTGGAAGAACGGTGAGGAGTTTGGCATTTGAACGTCGCCATGTTGGTTGTTTGGACCCAGCAGAGACTATATTTAGAAAAAATGGAGGATTTCATGATTGAAAATGACCATTATTGAATTGAAGTCAGTTGAGTTTTTTGGAGCCAGCATCTAGTGGCCATCAGGAGCATTACACGTTTTTTTCACTTCTGTATTGGCCTCATTTTGGAGACGTGGTTACTTTGTCCATTTCTGTATCACTTCACTTCAACTGTGAGAGACAGAATCTTAAAAAAAAATTAAATTAAATAAAAAAAAACAACAGAAAATCACATTGATTTGATGTGATTTTTAAATATTTATACCACATATTAAGTACTGTTTTGCTTTTTTATCAAATTCTGTCATGCAATAAAATGCAAATGAAGTATTTAAAAATCAAACAATGTGATTTTTTTTTCGATTTTTTTTTTTTTTTTTAAGATTCAGTCTCTCACAGTTTAGCCTCCTGAGACCCGAGCTTTTCATTGCCATGCATTTTTAATTTCTCCCAGCTTTTTGGGATTATTGGGTCCTGATAAGTATAAAAACTATGCATCGTCTTTGAACAGAGAGTAGTAATAGTAGTAGTAATAATACATGAATTGATGTATTGTGCTTTTGCTACCACTAGAAGGAAGAATAGGGGCGTCCACGAACAAAGATAATAGGATTAGATATAGTGTCCACAAACGAAGACGACCATTTTTTGATAAGAAAAGGGAAAGTAAAGGTAAAAATACTGTAAAGCTGAGACAGTACTTTGCTGATGTGTAGTATTTTTCTGTAGATTTTTTCTCTCACTGCAGTGAATCTGATATAATCACTTACATGATAGACCGACTGGCAGAATGACTCATTCCTACAAAACAACATGTTTACCTCCACCTTGTTTTTTGGCTGCGCTCCTCCAGAGACTCCGGTTTACCAGGCTGCATCCCCAGATGAGGAGGCTCTCGTCGGTGCAGCCCGGGAGCTGGGCTGGGCCTTCCTTTCCAGGACCAGAGATTTCGTCGTCATCTCTGAGCTCGGTGTCACTCGTCAATATCAGCTGCTGGCACTGCTGGACTTTACCAGCAAGAGGAGGCGCATGTCTGTGCTTGGTGAGAGTGTTTCTCCTCCAGCTTGGCTTCACTTGGCCTCAGCCTAAACAGCTTCTTGTCATCTCTTATAAATCCTCCTATATTCTGTCTGGCTGTGTGTTTTTCTTTCAGTGCGGGAGCCAGAGGGTGGGTTAAAACTCTACTGTAAAGGGGCCGATATAGTGATTCTCGAGAGGCTGCAGAAGGACTGTCCATACCAGGAAAGGACTGAACAGTCTCTGGAGGTAAAGTACTTTTGAGAAGTGCCAGAGTAGTTTTTACTCCTGTTCACAGTCATGATTCTAAGCTATGCTAAACACACAGTTTTTATCAGTCAAATACTGTCAAGAGTCTCTTTGTTATTGTGATGTGTACAAGTCACTCGATGTACGACATTTCCCATTGTTGTTATCAAATGTCTGATCATCAAAGCCTCTACACACTGTATCGAGAGGAGTTAAAGATCAATAAAAAAAAGGTCTTGATCAAGGATCGATGGGCGTTTCAAGAAATCAGATCATCCCAGTCATCTCCAGCTTAGTCCTGCTGAGACGGATGAGACATCCTGTCGTGACTGAAATGTTTATCTCATGCGTTTTTTTGTCGATCCTTCAGTTCTGCTTAACAGATCGCTCAGTAAATAATGTGCAGCCTATCAAAACCGACCTAACTTATCTCCTGTCAGCTGTTTGCTGAGGCCTGTCTGAGGACGCTGTGTGTTGCGGTTCGATCTGTTCCTGAGGCATCATGGGAGCAGTGGAGTAAAACGCTGGCCGAGTCTGCTGCCATGGCTACCTGCGACCGTGAGTCGGTGCTGGATAAGCTGTACGATCAGATGGAGACAGACCTGCAGGTGGGCTTTTATGTTTACACCAGTCATCCATTTGAAGTAGTATTATTGTATATGTATTAGATCAATTTCGTGCTTAAAGGTTTTTTTTGTTTCGTACTATTGCAAGTATTAATGCCTTAAATGAAATGTTTATAGCTCCTGGGAGTGACAGCGATTGAAGATCGGCTTCAGGAGGGCGTTCCTGAGACTATTGCTCTTCTTCAAGAGGCTGGTATTAAAGTATGGGTGCTGACTGGAGACAAAAAAGGTATCATGCTTTGAATGCTGTGCTGCAGCTGCATGAAAGCAAAGTATCACTGAGTGTTTTTGTTTCTCTCCATCCTGCACCTTCTTCTTCTCTTGTGTTTGTAGAGACTGCAGTGAATATCGGATATTCCTGCAAACTCCTGGATCCTGATGGCAGATTACTGGAATGGCAGGAGCTGAGGTTGATAAAAAAACACACCCAAACACACACATGTACACACACTCGCACCACCCCATTGATCTTTGTTTGTTTGCCCCTGCAGACAGATACTCCAGTCCCCAGACCCACAGGTCAGTTTCTTCAAGGCCAGACAGACAGAGCTGTGGGCTGCAGACAAGGAGAGGACTGGAGCAAAGACTTCTGTGGTCCTCACCGGACCCGAGCTGGTAAACAGCAGCCTGGGCAGGAAATACATCACTTATAAAGTTTATAAAATGGTCAACCGAAGCCTAACCCTATAACTTTTGTCAAATGATTTGCGCATGATTCAGTTTCATGAAAATTTGTGTTGGTTACATCAGAGACATCCAGAGGTCAGTGGAGAGTCTAACTTTTTGGCTTGTAAGTGGTAAATTTTATAAATTACAGTTTATAAACAGCAGGAATTTTTCCAGAAATTATTTACTGAAAAAAAGATGCTTTGAAATCTTATAGTATCAACTATTACCGTATTTTCCAGACTATAAGCTGCTACTTTTTTCCGATGCTTTGAACTTAAACACTGATGTTTCTCATGTATCGGCGGCACGAAGCTCGTTAGCTTTTTACAAGCTAGCAAGCTGCGTGCCGCCGATACATTTAGCGTCGTCACATCAGACCCGGTCAGAGTGGACCACATGAAACTGTTTGAATAAATTTGATAGCGGCTTATAGACAGGTGTGCTTAATAGTCCGGAAAATACGGTACTATCATGAGAGACCAGAGAGAAAGAGAGCCACAAATTATTATCAAGCAAAGTTGTAAAAGACTTGATTCCCTCACATGAGAAATCTCTAATCGCTTTAACACTCTGACTCATAAATAACATGAACAAAGGTGGAAAAGATGATGTCATATACTTCTGCAAACAAATCACAATTTGACTCAAAATCTGATTGTGTGCTTATAATAGACTGTGTAGGATTGGGCGACAAACCTGTTGGTTTGAGGACTTCTGAAACCAGGAGTTTGGTATTTGTCATCAAGTTGTTGGTTGGGGCCATAAGTGACCATATTTGGATATGAAGGGAGGAGTGTGGAGGCGGGTCTGACCCTTAAACACGAGGATGCTACCCAGTGTGCATGAGACTCGAGTTCAGGTCTGGTCTCATTGAGGAGCTGTCAATCAAGCTAACCACGCCCCTGAATCTACTCAATGATAAAATGAGTTTCAGATGGACCAGGTGACTGAGAAGAAGAGTTGACTTTATCTGATGGCACCAGAATGAATTGTGGAAAAAAATGCGTTGACTGAATAAAAGTCAATTGGAGCCAGCACCTAGTGGCCATTGGTGGCAGTGCACTTTGTTGCGCTTCTGCATTTTCTTCATTTTTGACTCCTGGTGGGTGCATCCATTTCTTTATACCATCTATGGTGCTTATAAAAGCTGCTTAGTCAAACCACACTCTCTCAGTCCTCATTGTGTTTTACAGTTTAGACTCAATAGCCTCATGTAGTCTGGTTTTTAACTTCTCCAAGAACCTCAAAGTTCTCCTTATGTCACTATGGACTGAAACAGACATCTTCTAGGTCATCAGAGGGCGGCACAAACCCACAAACAAATGTCCAACTCCTCCAAATGTGCATGACAGTCGATCAGTTTAAGATCTGGATTTAAACTAAATGGTTTATGGTGTTTTCCTGCAGGCAGAGTTTGATGAGAGACCAGAATGGGGGGCCACCTTCATCAGTCTTTTAGAGCACTGTCAGTCGGTCCTCTGCTGCCGAGTGACTCCTGCACAGAAGGCTGAAATCGTCAAGTTGGTCAGGAAACACGCTAAAGCCGTCACCATGTCCATCGGCGACGGTGCCAACGATGTAAACATGATCAAGAGTGAGTCAGCTGAAGTGAAGAGATGCTGAGATGTGGCTAAAACGTAGTGAATCCAGAGCTCTGATTTCTCTGTTCACATTTCTCTCATCCGTCCTCGACACCAGCGGCTCATGTTGGCGTGGGACTGGCGGGAGTGGAGGGAGGTCAGGCGGTGCAGAACGCAGACTTTGCACTGTCCCAGTTCAGGTTTCTGCAGAGGCTGCTGCTCGTCCACGGCCGCTGGTCGTATCGCCGGATTTCCTTATTCCTGCGATATTTCCTGTTTAAGACTTGTGGATTTGCTCTTGTGCATATATGGTTTGGTTTGGTCAATGGATTCAGTGCTCAGGTTAGAAACACATGGGTTAAATTAAATGATATGAAGCCTTAAAGTCACATTATGAACTGTTGTGGACACTGAGGAATCTGTCTCTCCTGCAGACTCTGTATGAGAGGTGGTTCATTGCCTTCTACACTGTCTTCTACACAGCATACCCAGTTATGTGCATGGCCATGTTTGAACAGGTGAGGGGTTTTTTATCAGCTGGATAATCAGATGAAGATGAGTGATGTGTTGGTGAAGCCTCTTTGTGCTGCAGGATGTGAGTGCAGACAGCAGCTTGAAGCTGCCTCAGCTGTACAAGTGTGGACAGAGACAGGAGCTGTCCAGCCCTTTGATGCTGTGCTCGTCTCTCCTGTACGCCGTCTACTCATCGCTCGTCCTTTTCTTCATCCCGTACGGAGTTTTCTACGACACTGCTTTTGACTACCAGACCATGGCAGTCACCGTCTCCATGGCAGCAACGTTTGCCGCCACAGTTGAGGTTAGGATCAAATTTTGTCGTAGACGCCAGGAATATTTAATCCCAGGTCAAGATTTAGAACAACGAGTGCACTCGTTTTTCTACATTCAAAAGTTTATTGATTTACATCACACACTTAAATATTACATGTGGACAACTTTAATGTTTTCTGGTTTATTTGAAGTTTCAAGATGTTTATTGTGACACCGGTTGTTACACAAGTGCAATCATGCTAAACACTTTGGCTCCATTTAAGAATAAAAATAGTTAAAAAGAAATAAAATAAGTAAATAAATCACATAAGACAAAATAAAAAACAGTAAATTATATACAGTGAGACAAATAGAAATACATCTAGATCTCTGTTGTTACAGTATGCTGCTCCTCACACAGTGTATTATACTTGTGTGTGAGTGTGTTTTGTGTTTACTGTGTTGTAAGTTATTGGTTCAGAGTAAAAAGCTTCATTCACAAATTTGATTCTTTTAGAAATCATAGAATCTACTCAGAAATAACAACTAGGGAAACCAAAATAAAACCATTTATAATAATATTTACATGTATTAAATCATTTAGATAAAAGATCATCCATTGGTTTTATAGTTCTGAGTTAAATCGTCTGTATTTAGCACTGTTTAGAGAGTTAGTGTCTGATGCTACTTCCTACAATATCACAACATGTTATCATCTCCAGAGGTCAACTACTGGTAATTATTAGAAAATACAGACTATTGTTGGAAACTCAGTATTACATTAATAAAAAATATTCTGAGACAATTTAAGCATTTTAAATAAAGTTGCAATAGATTATTCTATTCTATTCTATTCTATTCTGTTCTGTTCTGTTCTGTTCTGTTCTATGCTATTATATTCTATTCTGCTGTGCTGTGATATTCTGCCCTCGTCTCTTCTTATTTCTCTGGAGACTCTGAACGTCTCAGCAGTCATATTTATTAAACAGTTGATGAAGAGGAGACAGAGACAGTAAGTTTCCACTGGTATCACCAGTCTGATTCTGAGGGGTCTGTTTAGACGATGCTCATCCTTTGGATCTTCGTGTTATCCTCGGTCACACAGTAACTCTGTCAGACACAAACGGTAGCTGAGCACTTCACATGCTACCAACACCAAACCTTGATGGTGATTATTTAGCAGAACATGACCTGTAACTACAGAGACCTGCTGTGATGATCTATTCTGTTTTATCTCTATTCTATTCTATTCTATACTGTTCTATTCTATTCTATTCTATACTGTTCTGTTCTATTCCATACTGTTCTGTTCTATTCCATACTATTCTATTCTGTTCTATTCTATTCTGTTCTGTTCTGTTCTATTCTATTCTATACTGTTCTATTCTATTCTATTCTTTTCTGTTCTATTCCATACTATTCTATTCTGTTCTAGTCTGTTCTATTCTATTCTATTCTATTCTATTCTATTCCATACTATTCTATTCTATTCTATACTGTTCTATTCTATTCTAATCTATTCTATTCTATTGTTTTCCTATTCTTTCCTATTCTATACTGTTCTATTCTATTCTATTCCACTCTGTTCTATTCCATTCCATTCTATTCT
>OOFC01049625.1:8104-24522 GCA_900323345.1 Pseudochromis fuscus
AGCTGCTGGAGAGATGGTTGGAAAGAAAACCTGCAGGGTCTTGGCCCTCCATGGCACGAGTTTGACACCCCTGCATTAGACCCATGCTGGCTCACCTTTAATGCTGAAGCGTCCACACCGGGAAACAGAGCGACCCTCTGTGGCTGCGAGGCCACAGCGGGGCTGGCATCAGCTCCTCTGGCCTGGTCCTCAGTGTCTGAGTCATGATCTTTACTCTCAGCCTTTGCCTCTGTCAAAATGAAAACACAAATAAACAGGTGCTTTTCCACCAAACTGTTCACTGACCTCCCTAGAGCTAATGTCCAGGAGCTTTCCCAGGGGTAAAAGTTCCTCAAGAGCATTGTAATTTGCATTTCCACAGCTGGGCCAAAGCCCCGGCTAGCTTAAGCAAATAAGTTCGTTGACAGCTCACATTTGCTCTGAAACGCTCGTTGTTGGTCCATCTGTTGGTTGTAAATTCTCTTCTCACCCTGATTATTTCTGTCACAAAACAATGTGTATGTAGAAGCAGATTTTTTAAAATGCTGGGTCGGGGCAGACGTGACCTGTCTGCACCATTCAATGCTACATGCCCTTCCCAGAAAGTGGAACATGTCCCACAACCTTTTTTGAGACTAAATCTATCTCCTTGGAACTTAATTTAGACCCAGATTGCTCGAGTGGAAATGCAGGCAGGGGAACAGGTGCTGGTGCCTCGAGGGGGGCTCTTGTTCTCCGGGGAAAGTTGCTACAGATAGAAATGCAGCTCATGCCAAATGCGAACATAATAGTCACATAATGGGTAGAAAGAGGGGTGCACTTTAAAGTGTATTTCAACAACAAAAAGGAAAATTTTGTGGTCCTTTGATTCACATATCTGTTTAGCACACACTGAAGAAGGATCTCATCTAACAATTATTAAAGTTTGAGCTGGTCCTGTTTAGTGTCAAGATGAAAACAAAAGCAAAGACTGAAGTATTAACCTGTGGAGTCTCGGTAAAGCCAGTCCTCTGTGGTTCCTCCCGGTGCCGGCCCAGCACTCTGACGGGCAGCCCTGGTCGGCCGTGTCCGTGGAGCTCGTTTCTTCCCCAGTTGGGCTCTAGAGCGAAGAGCGCTGGTGTCTAACAGAGTGATCGGAGCCTGGGTATTGAGACCAAAAAAAAAAAGAAAACACATCAGATCACATATAAAAAGGTGTAACATAATCTAGAATACAAGTGTCAATGCAGCCAAATCTAAGCCTAATGACTAACTGGCTTTTTCAGACTGAAATCTAAGCACCCTAGAAAGGTAACAATAAAATAAGAACATCAGAAATTATAGAGCCGCAAACATGTGCTGATACTTTCCGAGGGAAAGGGCCGAGCTGTGGTTAACGCTGATAACACTTACATCAGGAAATGGGAGCGGCTGGCTCTCAGATGTGGACGAGGGAGGGAGGCTATCCAGAGCATCGGCATCTAACTGTGAGCCGTGGTCACCTGGGGTCTCTGGTGGAGTGGGCTTCCTCGGTGAGGGGCTGAGAGTGCTCTCTGAACTGGGAGTGGCAGGCGTCAGGCTGCCATGGAGAAAATAAAAGAGTTTTGACCAAACAGAAAATAAATCACAAGTTTTCTTTTGTTACCTTTGTAACAGCTTTTGTGGAAAGCTATGATTTAGACAAAAATACTGCAGGCCTCCATGGTCACAACAGCGATGAGGGGCAGAGGAAAGTGATTTGTATGAAATATAAATCTTTGTAACAGCCTTAGGCTTTGATTTTCTTTTACAAATCTGATGTGAATTATTCTCCCTTCCCTTCTTAGTGTTGCTTACAGTTGAGATATTATGATCTGACCACAGGAGGTCAGTAATAGATTCCAGTAAGATTACTGTCACAGGGGAACAATCTGTTGTGTTACATTGTCATGAAGTTATTGTAGCACAGCTATGGCTTTCTGCCTTTTACAGTTATCTCACCATTAACAGGCTGTGGCTACACAGGAAATACTTTCAATTCAGTTTTCTTTTCAGAGTAATTGTTTAAGAGATAATGTAGCATTGCACAAAGTTTGTTATCAGAACATCTGTTGTAAAGGAATTTGGTTGTACTCTTGAATCTGATCACAAATGATGTACAGTGCTCTAAACTGTACTTACACAATGAGCTACTTCATTCACAAAAATCTGCACACCTGTGTTCAGGCTTTCTATAAACTTACACTTCATCTTTATTTGATTTAAAAAAAATCTTTTTAAATCGTTTTTATTTTAGATCTATACAATGTTTACCATGATGTTAACTTCAAAAAATATAGCAATAGTTGATTATCAACAAAACAATACAAGAACATTTATCCACAATATTCTACACCAAGGTTGTTGCCACTGGATTAAAAAAAATAAACATTTAAAAGATTCTGCTTTAGAAATAAAATGAAATTTTGTTTGCTGAGGCTGCATGCCTTTAGATACCGTCTGTAGTGACCAATATGTACTGCATATGTATATGTGAACCGAGTAAAAATCCAGTTACTTGCTTCAGTCCAGTTTAATATCCAAATGTTTAACAAAAGTATTATAAATAAAGTATCAAAAGGTAATTTTTGGAAGTAAAACAAACTAGTTAATAGTAGCAAGTAGTTACTAGTAAGTAAAATATAATCTTAATCATCTATTGAAAACATCCATTACATTGTGTAGATATTTTCATTTTCAAAATTGGCCTATTGTGGTTCCTGCACTGAACAGGGTGGAATAACTAGGATATGTTAAAAAGCTTAACTGATCACACATAAAAACATCACAGTAGTTGCAGTCTTTGATAGATAGCAGTAATTAGATAGCAGTAATTGTGTGTACAATGTATGTTTACCTGTCATCAGAGCGCAGTCCTGTCTCCCATGTCCCATACTGGCTGTCAGTCTCACGAACTGGTGTTTCTGAGTCTTTCCCTTCCTCCTCACCACTGACACTTTGCTTCTGCTGTACCTGGAGGAGACCGGGACAGAACAGAGACGGGTCTTTATTGAATGACGAGGAGTCAAGTTGGATCCGAGTTACTTTAAAGACTAGCTGGTGAGACATAAATAGCTCAAAATCTGTAGGTGACAGGCAGCCAACAATCTGACCTCTAGTTAGGCTTAGGGAATATTTGTCATCAATACACATTTTCACTGCAAAGAAAATTGTAAAATTCTGTTCATGTGACAACAACAACAAACCATTAAACTGAGTAATAATGTGTAGTAGTTGGTTAACTGATGTCATCACTGCTACCGAGGAACAACCAATATTGCTGATGAAGCTGCATGCTGTCGAGCTTGAGCAGCCAGCAGCGGTAAGAGGGATAATGAAAGGTGATGGGATGAGTTAATGGAGACAGGAGCAGAGTGGGGACAAAGACGGAGATGGGTGGGTGGGTGACTGAGTGTGTGTTTGCTGCCTACTGAACCGTGGCTCTTTTAATGAGGCTGGTACAGAGGACATACTGTCTCAAAACCACACAGAGCTCACAGAGGCACGCCTGCACATGAACCGATAACCCCGGCCTACATAGGGGGAAAAAAAAAAACAGTAGAAAATCCTCCTGTCCTCAGATGTTGCCTGAGGGGTGGACACTGAAATGCGATACACCTGGCTCTGTAATTGCCCAGGTTCCTCGACTATGAGAGCAGCTCAGCAGTGATGTTTATATGAGACTGTAGATCAGAGCGCTCAGTCCTACAGCCTCATGAATGCACTCCCTGTATTCTTTGTGTACGTGAGAGCTGAGAAACAGGAGTGCGGCAAAACAAGTGCAAGTGAGACAATGAAATAGAAAAAAAACAAACATGTGGTGGAGTGTGACTGTGAGAAACGTTTGATTGAGAGAGCATAAAATAGCTGAGAGGGAGTGAGGGGTAAAAAAGAACAGCAGTGCAGGATGTCATTTATCAGCGAAGCCTTTCCTCACAGGAAACCAGAACAGTGAGAATGGCATTCAGCAGCACTCCCTCCATCTGAGAAAGCACTTGTACTTCAGCTCATCCTCGTCTCAAGGATTTACTGCACTCACACTTTTCAAGTTGACATCACAGGGTCACACCACTTAGCCTCAAATACACACACTTGTGACTCCTGAGTGGTTCGTTTACTACTGTATCAACAGAAGCATAAATCAATAACCAGTGCTGGGAGTAACACATTACTACTATATTACTTTTGGCAGTAACCAGTAACATAGCAGATTATTTTTTGATGTTCAGTAATGATGTTAGAAATAAAACTCTGTGATAAGAGCCTTATATAAATGCCACTGTCATGTGGTATTCAGGCTGTCGTGAGTTGTATTTTGTAAATGTAAGTTCACATTTTGATGTCCTTTCCAGAAACATCAGTCCATAGACACACAGTCTTCATAATTCAATGATATGTTTGGTATTACACCACCCTAATCTTGTCATTAGTCTTTTCACTTCAAAAATTACTTTTCTTCCTAATGAATTACTTGTAATATGCAGTAAATAAATGGTAATTGAATTACTTTTTGACATAAGCAACTAGTAACCGTAATTAATTACTAATTATAAGCAACTTTCCCAACACTGTCACAGACTGTTTTGGGTACAGTCGGTAAAAATGCTTCATTTCTATGAACATGTAATTCTGAAAACAGCTGCAGCTTGGATGATCCTGCAATTAAAGCTGCAGGATGTGTGTGTACAACTGAGTGTCTAGTTCATTTCCAGCTGTAGTCGTTTGCATTATGTCATCCTTCCCCTCCTCCTCTCCATGTTGTTGTATACTGCTATCACTGCTGCCAAAAACCTCGAAACTAGTTCTTGTAAAATTCTGCTGATAAAAATTCCAATCCTATGTGTCCGTGTGTGTTACTCAACCTCAGCACACCCAGAACACACCCTCCGATCCGTATAGAGGATCGCACAGCTCACTGCCTTTGCTGGGACATGTTGGAGAGAGGTGCCATTATAAATCAGACAGAGATACTAAAAGCAGAGGCTGTAAAGCCCTTCAGAGGCGCATTCATAATCTCATACCGTTTATTATTAGTCAGTAAAATGGGGCTTTCAACAGCCATGGCATTGAACTTCAGCCGGAGTCTCACTACTTTCTTTTTCTGTTCAGTCTGCGTTAATCAACAGACAATGCTACAGACAGACCAAACAACAAAAAACTTTTTAAAACTGCTGAATGGACACTCAACCGCAAACATGGAAAATATGGTTGATGACGGAAGCTCACTGAACCAACAGGTCCAGTAGCAATGATTTATAGCTGTCAGGAGGAAGGTTTTTCCTTAATAACATTAGCAATATCCAACTTCCCTTAGACAGGAAGAAGGGTGTGTCAGAGGGAAACAACATAACAAAGAGCGGATGAATGGAAGGATGAAGGAGAGAAAGGGCTGATCACTAAATAGGTCTGACTGACAATCTGCGGAGGAAGGGGCTGGAACAAGGCCTTGGAAACTTTTACTTGATAATGCACTGATCGCTCATTGCCGCATATAACAGGGTGACAGCAGCCTATGGATTGCTCCGACCTCAACACTTAAATGGAAAGTGAATAAACACATTGCTATTCTTTGGAAAGGGAAGGGCTCTGATGTGGAGCTCCTAACAGATGGTCTTACATCAGAGCTGAGAACACAGAGGGAACAGCTACTGTAGATATAATAAGGAAGTTTACATGAATACAGCACCCAAGATATTGTATGTGTTCACTTAGCATCACTATCAGCACTCTATTCAGAATGTATAGTGTTATCTTTCAATCAGAGCTTGCAAACCATAACGGTCTTTGTGAAGGTGTGAGATGAGAGTGACATGATTAACAACCAGGACACAAACATCTCCAGCAAAATTGGATCTGACGTGACCATCTCATACTGTAAGCCAGAAAACACATCCAGTCACAGCATTGCATTTGCAGTACATCACCACTCATCTGCTCTAATCACTCTGGCCAAGGGAGGAGTGGGAAAATATGCTCTGCGTGCACTCAAATACACCGCAGTAATCAATATCAATATCCTTTAGATATTCAAAACAACTGCTCCCGAGAGCACTAATCCCATGTCAACAAATGGACATTCTAGCCGCATGTCGGAGGGCTTACATTAAGACAAACTCTGCTCGGCACTCCGAACAGTGCTGTGTTATTCTTTCATTACATAAGGGTTGCATACGGACAGAGGCTCAGTGCTGTACAAAGAGTCTGCTAAGAACTGAGGGCAAGAATGTAAAAACCTGACTTGGCTTAAGATTTCAGCTCAGGGTGTGCAGAACCTGACTTAAAGGATTACTTTCAGTCTAGGGTTTGTTTTTGCCTGGTTTTTGCCAATATGATGAGGGCTTGAGATCAAATGTTGGCCATTTAACTGTAGTGATCAGTCTCTGTATATCTGGTCTGTGGTGATGGAAGTGCTGTGGTCAGCAGCTGACTGTATTGATCATCTGAGGATACAGAGCAGGTAGCACACTGCAGTCACATGTCTACAGTTCTAATGGCTTTTAAGTTTGACTTTTTGTAAGGCTCACATAGTCCTTACAAAAACTTTGGACTGCTTCTCAAGTGACACTCCCCGCCCCCCCTCTTTATAATTAGGCATCAAAAAAAGGAATATTTAGGGGCGCAATTACTTTGATTGACAGGTCTGGACTCCAATGATTGATAGGTGGATAGGAGACTCATGAGCTTGAGTTTCATACACATTGGGCAGGGTCCTCAGGTTCAAGGGTCAGACCCGCCTCCTCACTCCTCCCTTCACATCCAAGTATGGACACCTCTGCCTCCCAAAAATAACTAAATAAATATATAAATAAATAAATAAATAAATAAATAATGGTGATGTTCAAATGCCAAACTCCTGGCTTCAGAATGCCCCCATCCCACCCCCATAAACAGGTGATGTCACGTTAGCTCAACCCATTTTTTTTTTAATATACAGTCTAAGCTGCTGTCATTCATACCTGGTGGCAAATTCATATCCTTTGGTGAAAAAAATCAAGGTTTACTTAACTTTCTTGTTCAAAATCTGACTTTTCATACCTGTGAAATTTCTTAAACCTGGTGGCTCCATGTTCTATGTGTTCTATGTGTTCGCCACCTGTATTAACACATATCCAAAACTCATGATACCAGGTGGGTGATTTCAGAAACCAGTTGACACAAACAGTTGGCAGTTTATATTTACACAACATCTGATATGCATTTCAATGGTCTAGAGATTCGGAAACCTGTCATTTGAGATTATGAGTGACTTCATCTTCATGTACTAGTGGAGCTATATTGGAAATACTGGAGTATAGATTCAACAATGTATACAGAGTTTTACTAAGGAACAAGAATAGTGTGAGAAAAAGAGTCTACAACTTAAGTTGCACACTGCACTCACTGAATATTGTAGCAATGCTGTTGCACTGCAGCAATATTGGCTGAATTTATGGCACTGCTCTTCCTGGGCTCAGGCTCACAAAAACAGACCCAAATAATGTGTACAAAACTCTTGCCACACCTCAAGATTTTCATTATCTGCTGTCATGACAACCAAAGCTATTTAAAGTACCCCCTTACCAAATACATGGCTGGGGTCACACACAACAGAACCACATGCTGCTTTCTGCAGACTTACTTTTTGGAGAGCTCAGGGAGAAATGGGTGGTCTCAGTTTCCACATGTGCTGTGTCTTCTCACCCATTCACTGGCTTCCTGGTCCACTCTCCATCACATTTAACCATTATTGAGGTCGTACTGTCATTCATCAACTTACTGATTCATTAGTAGACAGGCCACTCCGAGACACCACAATAACAGTTGCTGATGTCAAAAACTAACTAAGACATGGTGACACAATCGACAGACACACAAAGGTCACAAAAACACATCTTATCTTTAGGAGCTGTGACTCATGAGGTGCTGCCCAGCAGTTGAACAAACAGGCGTTAGCTCAAAGACAAGGAACAACTTTCAGGATTTCTATATCGGTCCTTCACAAAGACCAGGTTAGGTGTCAGGGTGGAGGCAAGTGAGAAGAAACCAAACATCAAAAAAATTTTTTTCAAGAGTATGGCAACAAAATACAATCATTTTTTTAAACAGTAATCCAACTTCTGCTTGTTTCAGCCTAATTGCTCCTAATTGTGTAACTAAAAACCCAATAACAGAAAACAGGAGGAACCAGTCAATCAGCAGCTTTGCTAAACAATGTGAGACAAGGTTTAAGTTGCCAAGGATAATAAGAAATATGACAGAAAGAGATACATGAGAGGCAGCAGGGCTGTGAGTCACACAGCAGATGGATGAAAGTTCTTGACATGTTTGGCTGGAGACCAAATACTTGACGAAGGAGCAGCTGTTGATCAGTGAAAGGGACATTGCTGCAAAATAACTTGAATTCCACTTGTGCTTTATTTAACTCCAGCATATGCTGAAGTGATACTACTGAGCATGTGGTTACGGTAAAAATTAATCATACTGGAGGTCAACACACGACTTAGTTATTGTAACCCGTACCAGAGATGGAAGTTGGTAAGAGCGCATCCCTACTGTGTGTTTGTACCTAAAGAGTGTGTGTGTGCGTGTGTTGTCTTACAGCAATGGGGGTGTTGGGTGCCGTTCGTCTGCGTAAGGACAGACGCTGCTGGCTGCGCAGTGAGAACCTGCGGATGGACTCCCTGCTGCGAGAGGCTAGAGAGCGCAGGGAGTTGGTTCTCTTGAAGTCCCCAGTCCCGTCCTCTCCCCTGCCTCCCCTCTCCACTGAGCTGGACAAAAAGTTGAGAGCCCCATGAAAGGAGCGACGTACGTTTCCCACCCATCCTGACACCTGAGTGTGAGCCACAGACAGCTTGTCCCCGAGGTACTCCATCACAACCCACTGCTGGCAAGACCTGCTGTGTCTGAACAGAGCCTGTGAGCTGAGCTGTGATATGTGTTATTAGAGCAGTGGGGAATCATTAGAGTCTAGTTATACTGGAGAGGTGACGGTCCGGGGAAGGTGTCCTAGGTATTCACTGACGCATGTTGCAGGGTCAATACTGCAGCAGTGAGGAAGGTGACAGCAGGAACGACACTGCTCTGCTGGATGTGGTGGTGATGCTCGCAGCACTGCAGCACGGATAGCGCCAGTCAATCCCTGGCTGTTGCAGGACCGAAACACTCGTGGTTTCACTTCTGAATGGCCTTTCTGCGGTGCAGTCCCACTGGAGCCGTCAGGACTCTTGTTTCAACTCATCACTGTCAAGGCTCCAGGCTGCCGGCCTTAAGTGAATTGTGAAGCTTTCTAATGTCTATTTCGATGCTCACAAGATATGCTCGCTATGATATGCCTGGCACACCACCCAAGTGGGCATCTAAAGGTTACGTAAGGCCAGCGCTGGCTATTCACTATGCAGGGCACTACTCTACGAGGCAGCCTGAAAAACTGCTGCACTGTCTTCCAACAGGTTTCTTGGACATGTTTCTTCAGGTACTCAAAGTACTACTTAAACTACTCAAGTACGTAAGTAACCATCTATAATGACAGAATCACTTCCTCGACATACCATCTGTTTGACAAAGCATTCACTTAAATATATCCATCAGACAGGTTGTTATTTTTGACTGATGCTCAGTGACACCCCTGCCAACCCTTCAGGTGTGAGCTTCTTAAAATACACTGATGACCTGATGGCTCTCCCGGAGCTGGCCTTGGTCAGTTTCTCCTAAAACAAGGCTCAGATTCAAAGTTGAAAAATCCGTCCGTCCAGCAAGGCTACATCCCCACAGTGCACGGTAGTACGAAATCTTCTGGTGAAAAGCTGCGAGGAGAATTGGTGCAGGACAGCTGGCGGCAAAAAGGAAAGCTGCCGTAGTCATTCGTATTCCATGAGGAAAACCAGAGGGCAACCGATGCAGCGCCGAACAGAGGAAAGAGGAGAGAGCGCTGTGGTCGAGAAGTCAGCGCCAGAAGAGAAAAAGAAAATTTTGCTTGGCTTGGCCGTTTCTGCAGGTACGGGCAGGTAGGAGAAAATGCGTCAGCAGTGCTGCTCTGTGCAGTCAGCGCTACAGGACTCACCGTCAAGGAGAAACTGGGTGGAGAGAGGGAGTGTGGAGCAGAGTCAGTAAGAGAGAGGGAGAGGGAGAATGGGAGGTCCCTGATTCAGAGCAGAGTGGAGAGGGGAGGGTGATATATGTTCTGCGGTGCTCTGTCGCTCCAGCCTGATTCAGTTGCAGGGAAAGACAGTGGAGTGACACAGCCAGACCAGCACACAATAGTGAAGACAAACGCAGGAGGGAAGAAGAGAAGGAGTGCATATTGTACATTTGGCTGCAGCATCCAGTCATAACAATAAGAGAAAGTGAGGGTGACAATGTGTGATACAGTCAGATAGGAAGGAGCACAATTGTAAGATCATGTTTGAGAGAAAACTATAAATAGACAGATGGATTAGACATGCATGACAGAGAAGAGTGAAAAGACAGGTGTGGCTCCACCAGTGACGTGAGATTGTCATGTATGCTCATCAACCAGTTTGTTGGAACAATGTATCCAAAAGCAAAAATCACAACAGGCAAATGTGTGTTTGTTTAAATCTCACTCAGAGTCAGACTCATGCAAACACCAGAACAGACGACAAAATACTTCCTGACACACGCTGTCAACTTCAACAGGCCTTCTGCTGGTGAGCTGGTACACTATATAAAGCCACAGTGGGAGACACCAGAAGCACTTCAGAGTTAATCTCAGAGCAAAGTGGGACAGAGGGGCTCACAGAGGCTGAATTGCTGGCCACATATGCCCCCTACAGGTAATCTGATTAATGATTCTTTGAAGAGCTCTGCTAAAGCAAAGTGTACTGTGAGGTTCTCAGTGTCTAACAGAACACAAACTGACCACGCTTGCAGTCGCTTTAGCCTCAAAATGGCGGCCTCTTTCTGTGTATTTTCACTGTTAGGAACAACATAATGAACCAAAATAGCTAAATTACTGTATTTGTTGAATACTAGTATTTGTAGGTTTAGAGGGTAAAATAATTTTGATACCTCCTTATCACAAAAAATATATAATTAAGATAAAAAAAACAATCCCACTTTATAATTTCATCAAGACTGGTTGACTTAAACCACTGAAAATTTATTGATTGTCTAAATTACCATAATATAATCAACTAATCACTTAGGCCATTTGTCAAGCTAAAATTTGCTAGGCTGAGATTTTTGTTGTATTCTTATATCACAAATTTACAAAAAATAAAAATAAATTAAAAAAATCAGGCTATGGACCATTGGTTGCAAAAATCAACCAATTAAAAAAATGTAATGGCTCTGTATGAACTTTTGTATACCAAAAAAACCTAAATTATAAAAGTAATTATCAAGATTATCTTAAACACACTGCCAATGTTACATCCTACCAAGGTGTATACACTTTGTTTCAGAATCACCACTCACACACACAAACACACATTGTAGATGTTAAGCTCACTTGGGTGGTAATTTTTCCAACTATTATTTTGAGCAGAGCAAAGCAGTGACAAAGTGGAAGGAACAGGAGCATCACCTATTAAGAAGAAACATATTACTGCTCCTCCATTATTGTCCTAATACTCCCCTTCCTGATATTGAACGTCATCTACTAGGAAGTGACTCAGAGCTATTCATCACCTCCCCTTTTCTGACCTCATCAGTCTGAGAAGTCCAACCCAGGAACTACACAAAGGAGATGAAATAGGATGTAGCTAACCTACACAGTCCACCATATACGATAATAACTACCTACTCTACATTCAGTATTACATAAGAGGACGTACATCTTACAGAGAAGCATCTGTATTAAGAGAAATGTGCTATAACTTACCCAGAGGCAGTACGGAGTAAGACAGCATGACCACATGTACACCACAGCTCGCAGCCCGGTGCCCATCTCTGCTCTGCCGCACTCACCAGCCTCAGACCCTCACACTTACACCGATGATGTCACCACACAACTATTATCTCATCCCTGTGAGTCCGAGGATGCTTCCAGCAATGAGTACAATTCAAGGAAAGTAAACCTGTCTGGTCTCTGCTTATATTCAGTGATTTCAGCATTAAACATCAATTATAACTTCTGTGAATCCCACTGCTCAATTAATGTTTTTGGAGACTTTACTCTGTTGTGTATTTAAAAAAATAAAAATAAAAATAATAATAAAAAAAAATGATACTGAAAACATAGTCATGCCTCAAGACTTATTATCCGTGGAGATGTTACTTTACTCACAGAATGACAACATCACAAGACTCTTGTGCATGTTTTTGTCACATTATGCCAACCAAAAACATCACATGTTGACTTTCTGCAGCGGTGTTTGAAGTACCACTGTAGAGTTGAAACAATCACATTATCAGTGATTATTTTGATGGTTGAACAATCAAACAAAAACCCAAAGATATTCAAGATTTTGTCAATTAGAGAGATAAATTTAGATAGCACCTTGGGCTTCAGGAAGCTCTCATAGGCATTTTTACTTGCTTTACTTTCACATAGCACATGAATCAATAATGAAAACTTCAAAGCACAAACCTCCACTAAGGTATAATTCAGCTGTACTGTGGCTATAGACTGAACACTGCTGGCTTCTTGTGGTGAAACAGCAACACTTGTTAAAACATCCACCTGTCTCAACAGATTTCTTCTGATCGGGTCCAACATATAACCTGTTCTTCCTTGGGTAATACCCTGTCAACAAAAAGATCATTCAGCTCTCTTTGGTAGTTTTTCCTGTAATGTTGCTAAAAGATGACTGAACACACAAACAAACAAACCAATGGCTGTGACAACAAAATCTTATATTAATGTGAAAGGATTATATTAATGTGATGTTTTTGTTTTATAACTTTTGCACACTTACATTCGTGGGATGGTCAAATGGATCTGTGATATGGGGCAGCTGTTTTCTAGAATGTTCTACTGAAACAGGCAAATATTGTCATATTTAAACAATGACTGGCAGCCATGCAGTGTAATACATTTACAAAATTAAAATTTCTCATCATATTATGTTGTTCTGTCTGTATTACAATTTATAATATGAATAGCATAAGCTTTTAACCCAGTGGAATTTCTGCTGTGTGCAGTGTTTTCTGAGCTGTTATACCATCTGTAACATGGTGCATCTCTCTGACCGCTGTGTATCCTCTACCACTGCCACCTTTCAAAGCAGCACAGTGTTTCAAAAGCTTTTAACCAATCACAAACATTGTACATAGCAACAAACTTGGAACCACTGAGACACCATGATAGGTGATACTCACAGACTGAAGCACAACCACTAGGTGGTGGTAATGACCTTAAATGGTAATGACCCTAAATTTATGGTGATTTAATCTGGATTCCCTATCACACAGTTGTACTACGCAACATGCTGTACTATGGGTTCATAGTGCAGGCTTCGACCTGAGCCTACAATTACAGTCTCAGTGACAAAGAGCAAACTGAACCCAACCCAATACAGCTGATAAACACTGATGATACTCGATTGTAAAGATATGTGCACGTACAACTGCAAACATTCAGATGCAGTGACACATTAAAATGTGAGAAAGTGAAGGTTACAAGTTAAGAACAGCAGCAGTAACTGATCGGCGTGTAGTAACAGAGTCACACAAATATTATGCGTCAGCTTGGCTGCAGGACACATGATCATTATGGGTCATTTCACTCAGGTTTGCCTGAGCCCTGCTGACAGCTTTCTCATAAATGAGCAGTGAACATGTGCTTATTAACCATTTGTCTAATCCAATCCTGAATTACAGGCCTGAGAAGATGTTTGCCACTACTTCTCTTGAATGTTACGTGGGATGGGCGGGGGTGAGTATTGGCAGGCCGTGCCTTCAATATTAGTCACCAGCTCTTTACTACCTGAGCACAGCAGCAGCAGCCTTCAGTCAACTAACTGCATTCCACTACTGTCTGTCTTCAAAGTACAAGACACACACAGGCGCTCTCTCTCTCTCTCTCTCTCTCTCTCTCTCACACACACACAGAGACACACACAGACAGACCTGTGTGAGGAACGGTCCAAATGAAAACAGTGATTTGTAATAAAGGGCTCGCAGCCAGTCATCTAACTGACGCAACGACTTGAGCAGCAGTTTTAAATCTCTGCTCTGAGTTACAGCTCCAGTTTTGCTGGTGCTGAGATGGAGCTGCAGCCTGACTCACCCAGCTGTGACGGTCCTGCTCCCTGTGAGCGCTGCGACTCCTCATCCTGGAGAGGCTTCCCTCCACAGCACTACCTGAAGGAGCTGATCGCCGCGACACACTCCGAGATCGCATCCTGTTCAATTCCTATCAACATAAAGCAACCAACATCAGCACCTCATATGCATCAATTAATACACACCCTAACCTGTTTACTATCATGCTGAATGGTGTTATGTCCCTTTAAAAAATATATCTGGAGAGATAGTATAATGGCCATAAATTCATCTAATGGAACCAATATATGGCAGGTTAGCTTATAACCCTTTTTTTAGTTATTAACATGGTTTGGTAAGGGGTAAAAAAAAAAAATATCCAAACTTATATTTTGGACACTTACACCACCATTCCCTGTTACCCTAACACATCTACAGGAGCAGATTGTTTTGCTCTATCATGCAATACAACCAATTTCCTTGTATCTATCACAGCATTTCATCCAATTGCCTCACCCACCTGGGATCCCTGGGATCTCCTGTGTCTCTGGACCTCTCCCTTGCTGTCCTGAGGCTGCAGCTCTCTGGGGAGCCAGTCCAGTGGTGCAGGAGTGCTGCTGCTGTTGCTGGAGTGTCCACCGGCAGCAGAGTTACCAGTTTTACCCTCCACCCCAGGAAAAAGGGCAAAGTGCTGTGACTCATCCAAGACAGCAGACCAGGGCCTCTGTGGGGTCAGGAGCCGATCCTCCTGCCTGAGGAGGAGCTGCTCTGGGCTGAGTTTGTGTGCTAGCTTTCTGGGCTCAGCCATGGGCATGTCCACAGACATCTCAACAGGACGCAGCTCCCATGGGTCCTGAGGAGAAGTAGACGTTGCCCATACTGGGCTAGATAAACCTGCTGCAGTCTGCGATGGAACCTTCCAGCTAATATCTCTTTCAGGCGTAGGCAGTATCCGAGCCCCAGACTCAGCATCTGTTCCCTGAATACCAGACACAGGGAACAAGTCTTTACTTGGGGAGAGCTGTGCTTGAGATGTGAAGGAGTCAATGTCAAGAATGGCAGGTCTGTAAGGCTCTTTCCAGCGTGTTGCAGGGTCACTGCGTTGAGAGGCAGCATGAGACAATGGGTCATTTCTCACCACAGAGTCCAGATCTACTACTTTAGGCCTCAGAGGGGACGACTCCAACCTTATCCTATCCTGCTCCTCTTTCTTCTGCCTCAGTCGTTGCCTCTCTGTTTCTTGTTGTTTGGCTATCTGCCTCATTCTTTCTGCCTCTTCCCTTTGCTCTGCCTCCTCCCTTTCCATCTTCTCCCTCAGTCTGCGTTTCTCAAGCTCCAAGATCTGTTGTCTCTCTGCCTGCTTTTGCTTTTCAAACTCCAAGAGCTGTCTCCTTTCCATCTCTTGAAATCTCTCCAACTCCTCCTTCCTCCGCTTTTCCTTCTCCAGTTCTCGTTGTCTCATCTTCTGCTTCTCCAATTCCTGTTTCTCGAAGTCTAGCTGTCTTTGCCGCTCCCTGTCTAAATCTCGTTGCCTCTGTTTCTCTTGCTCTTTTTGCTTTTCTCTCTCAATCTCTTTCTGACGCTCCCTCTCCATTTCCCTTTGTCTTTCTCTTTCCTTATCGAGCTCTCTTATTCTTAACAATTCTTGTTCTAATGCCATTTGTCTTATTTTCTCGGCCTCTTCTCGCTGCATCTTCTCTCTTAGTCTCTGCTTCTCAAGCTCCATCAGTTGTTGCCTCTCCTTTTCTTTTTGTTTCTGTTTTTGAAAGTCTAACAGCTGTTGTCTCTCCCGTTCCTTTTGCATTTCCAGCAACTGTCTTTGCTTCTCCAGCTCTCTCTGCCTCTCTTCCTCCTTTTGTCTTTGCCTCTCCTTTTCACGCTGTCTCTCTCTTTCCTGTTGTTTCTCTCTTTCAATTTCCTTCTGTCTCTCCATTTCTTGTTGTTTTTCTCTCTCCAACTGCCTCTGTCTCTCTTTTTCAAGTTCTCGCTGTCTCTCTTTTTCTTGTTGTTTCTCTTTTTCAATTTCCTTCTGTCTCTCCATTTCTTGTCGTTTTTCTCTCTCCAATTGCCGCTGTCTCTCTTTTTCAAGTTCTCGATGTTTCTCCCTCTCCAATTCCTGGAGCTTTTGTTTTCAAGCTCAATCTGTTTCTGTCTGTCCAGGGCACGCTGTCTCTCCTCAAACTCTTGTTTCTCCTTTTCAAATGCTTTCTGTCTTTGCCTTTCAAACTCTCTTTGCATCTCCCTCTCCTTCATTCGTGCAAACTCTAAATGCGCCTGTTTCTCCATTTCCAGCTGTT
>OOFC01049626.1:6686-22169 GCA_900323345.1 Pseudochromis fuscus
CTCTTGCATACTCAATGAAACGCACGCGCCAGCCGTACAAAGCAGTACTTTCAAATAAAAGGCTGTACGTTAATGAGATCCCCCTTCTCCATTTGTATGAGCATTACGCTCGCACATTAACGAAGGGGCCTCTGTTCTTCTGGGTTGTGCGTCAGAGGGCAGTGCACCCCCCCACCCCCTCACCCGCCCCCTCTGTGTAACGTGACAGGCGTGACTGTTGAAATGTCACCCGGATCACAGCGGGGACGCACACGGACACGGAGGGATGGGAAGAGATTTAGAGAAATCAGACGAGGATTGTGGCGGAGATGGAAAACATACAGAAGGGGGCTGTCAAGGGTCGTCCACAACGGAGGGCGAGATGGAAGGAGATGGGTGGAGAGGTGCAGGGGTCAGACGGCGGGATTAGGAAGCAAGGGATGGGGGACGTGAAGGGGTGAGGCAGTTTCCAAGCGGAGAAGACCAAAAGGGGGAGGACGGGGTTGGGAGGTGAGCAGGGTTGATATAATGATACGAGGAAAGAGATGAAAGGGTGAGACTAAAGGTCTCACTTTCTAATCCGTACACACAGTAATTGGCCGACTAAGTCAATAAATTCATATTGACTAATCAAAGCACGTGTCTTTATCCTGATGAGAGAAGCTCCAGGGGATCCGAGCCATCTACGTTACCCGTGAAAAGGATGAGCTCCGTTGGGGTGATAAAAGCCAGAAAGCTGATTACCCCCCTCTGGGAAATAGTCGGCGTTCGTTTACTGTAAGAGGTGAGAAGGGAAGTGTGTGTGCTCGCCTGTGTTCATGCATGGAGGCAGTCGGCACTGTAGTTGTGTGTGTGTGTGTGTGTGTGTGTGTGTGTGTGTGTGGGGCATGGGCATCAGAGAGTCTGGCCTCCACAGTTGTCTGATTTACCGTAGCAGGCCTGTTAGGCTTCAGAGGAGGAGGGAGAAGTGGTGTGGGGGTCCTGCCATCCTTCCTGCATGGTCGTCCCCCGCAGAAATGGTCGTCTATTTCCGAGAAGACGCTGGGATAATAACAGTGGAGGTTCCGCTGAAATGGCTTTGGGTTATTTTTTTTGCTTTTGTCTCAGTGCTCTCCAACATGCAGGGTTTCTGGAGACTAGCAGCCCCGTGCTCCCACTTCTTTGTGTGTCCCTGTGGTGTAGTTTGCCCTGCTGTTCAGAGATATGCTGCTGCTCTATGTGTGCAGGTGGGTGTGCAGCGGTCTGCCAGTAGGGCTGGGCACAGGTTGGTTACTATGGAAATAAATCTGTCACTGTCAACTTCTTACTAATTGAAAGAATTAATTAGCAAAGGTAACTACAGTAAGAAAACTGAAATTATGTAGATTTTGCTGTATTTTACAGAAGCCCTAAAAGGACGTGGTTAACAATATTTTTATTTTCTCCGTTTTCCCATGATAACGAGATAATTTAAGTGGTTTTCTCGAGATCTCGAGTTATTTTTCTTGTTATCTCAAGAAAACAGTATTATCTCGTTATTTCGAGAAAACGAAGGTTGTTTTCTTGAGATAACGAGATAATTTTCTGGCGATGTAGAAATCAAAACCAAAGTCTGATTACTGTCTTTATCCGGACCACGACTTTCATCTTTGAAAAAAACGAACTTTATTTTCTCGTTATCTGGAGAAAAGAAAGTGTCTCAAGATAAACAGAAAAATAACTCGAGATCTCGAGAAAACCACTGTAATTATCTCGTCATCACGGGAAAACGGTGAAAATAAAAATATAGTTAACCACGTCCTTTTCGGGCTTCCGTAGTATTTTGTAAAAAAACAAACAAAAAAACCCCATAAATAAATAAGTGCTAATAACCTTAACAACACACATTAAAAGGTTGTATATATACATTCACCAATGTATTATTTTTTTCTTTCATAGATGAAACTGGTAATTTCAATGGTGTGGAAACATTTCTAAAACTAAACACTGTATCCTCTAACCCAGGGGTCCTCAATCCTGGTCCTCCAGTGCCCCTATCCTGCATGTTAGATGTTTCCCTCTTCCAACACCTGATTCAAATGATCAGCTCATCATCAAGCTCTGCAGAAGCCTGATAATGATCCTGAGCATTTGAATCAGGTGTTGGAAGAGGGAAACATCTAAAACATGCAGGATAGGGGCCCTCGAGGACCAGGATTGAGTACCTCTGCTCTAACCTGACAGCTTTGTTTGTTATTGTGTACATTGTATGTAACTTATTTTTTTCTGTACAAGAAAACAAATAAATATTAGTTTTTCACATATAGATCGCCTTCATCAACCATTAAAAATCCAGCAAGTACACAGGATCCCATGTGAAATTAAAGACACAAACTATATTGTAATTATGGAAAAGTACTGTAGAATCAGAATCAGGGAAATTGTTTGCGTGAGATGGTTATTTTCCATTATTGTACTGTATTGTTTCGCTGTTCCTGCTGATGAGGATCGATTTTTGTTTTTATGTTACAGGGTATTATAAAATACCCTTCAATACCCTGCATGTCACATATTTTGTGTTTAACATGCAGAATGAAAGAGAACACACTGCGTGACTTAGTAAATATTTACTTGCTAGTTTATCCTTGACTTCAGCTTATGCTCCTCATGTGAAACTATTACAGTCAAGTCACAGAGCTAAGCATGCACTTGAAATATAAAAATTTTAATGGGGTGAATTGGAAGGTCATTCACCACTTAAGGCTGTTAGTTTGAAAGAAGGAATCCACACATTCCCCCAAACTATATCTGTAATCTGTAACACGATGGAGAAGAGACTTTCAGGCAGTTTCAAACCACAGCAGCTGGAAAGTACAAATCTTTTTGCTCAATTTACACTGACGGCACAAATTTTGAATTGTTTTTTTATTTGTTTTTAATTACCGTATTTTCCGGACTATAAGTCACTACTTTTTTCCGACGCTTTGAACTTAAACACCAATGTGGCTCATGTATTGTCAATAAATAGTATAGTCAATATGCCAAGCCTGTATGTGGTGCTGTAACGCTGCCACAGAAACACACCAAAACAGAGAAGAGCGTTAAACTCGTGAGAGGTAAAAACAACACATACAACAACACACACTTGTTGCTCACGGTAGTTTTACAGTTTCAGTAGCTTTTGCTGTAAAAGTCATAACAAGCCCAGTAGCTGCTGCATTTTTACTGTTGTTGTCGGGGGTTGCACAATGCGGGTTAAGGGAGAGGCGGGGCTATGGGGGCATCGTTTCAGGAGAATGCGTATTTGCCATCCACATGGAAAAGCAGCGGGTGGCATCTTCAGACTTTCCCACTCTGGGACCTGTTTTCAAAAAGTATCATTTTCAACTGCCAAAATGCTCTCTCCGTGTGGAAACAAGGCGTAAATGATGAAAAACTTTACCGTTTACATTGAAACCCGTCTCCGTGTGGACGGGGCCTCAGTCAAAGATTGCCAAGTGTTTTGTGTTGAGTTCCCATCACACTTTTCTCCACATCAGTCTGCAAAGGTGTTTACATGTAGTGTCAGAGAAGCATAGATCTGCCATAAGACAGCAAACACTAGAGTTATATTGAGATTAGAAAAGGAGGAAATAATGATCAACATTTTCAGACTGTTTCTCCGGGTAGACGTTCATGGTGTTGTACACAGGGAGAGTACCACAAACCTTCACTGAGGTATAATCCAGCTGCTATAGACTGAACACTGCTGCCCTCTTCTGGTGAAATTTGCAACACTATGTGGTTTCAGCATCCACACATTATAAAATGATGATTCTTTTAGAACAGGATCTCATCCTCTGATCTTGCCCAAAATGTAATCATTTCGTTGAGTAATACCCCATTTCAAAGTATTTCTTAAGTAGTTTTTCCATAATGTTGCTTACAAACAAACAAACAAACAAACAAACAAAACCAATGCAGGCGAAACCATAATCTCCTGAGCAGAGGTAAGAAGAGAGCTGTGATGAGCTGTGCAGTGCCTGGTTCCTCTCTCACATGAAGGAATAGAGGTCAGAGCTACATGCTGCCTGAAAATCCAACATACAGTTTGGACGGACCATAAATCCAAACTATTTCACTAATACCTCTGTCAATATTGAAGAAAAACTACTTAACAGATCTCGTTTATATTTTGGGGGAAATAGGGTATGATCCAAAGAACAACTTCAGTGGATGGGATCTTGTCAGAAACAGAATCAGCTTTATTGACCAAGTTTTTGCACAAACAAGGAATTTGGCTCTGGTGTAACTTTGCTCTGTGTGTACAAAACAGAAAACTACTCGAAAATAGGGTAAAAGAAAAATAATAAAAAGCTAAACATCCATAAACAAATCACAGTATTTAGAGTGTGTGTGCAAAGTGGCAGGGTTATTGAAGTAGAAAAAAAGTAGCGCAAATCTGCATCAGTGGGTTATTGCACAGTGGCTCCTGAGTCTCTGTGGCTAGAGAGAGTTCATCAGGGTAGGAAACTGTTTATCCAAACAAACAGTTTCACCACAAGAGGGTGACAGTGTTCAGTTGATAACATCAGCACAACTGGATTTTGCCTCGGTGGAGGTTTGCTTTCTAGTTACGTAATGCAAAAGCACAGCAGCACATTGTCCACAGTGGTATATATACAGTATGTGTACATATCTATGTATGAGCATGTTCTTTCATCTCTTTCACATCTTTTATATATTTTCGTGATTTTTACACCTCTGCTGCGTGTGCGCGCCTGGCGTGAAACAAACCCACCACACAGTTGCCGTCTTCCACCACTGCCAGGCTAACAGGCGCTAACAGCAGTTGTTCTCTGTCACCTACCTCGCTAGGCTCTGTCCTGCTGAGACTAACTAGAGGTGAAACCTCTCGGTTTATCCAGGCCACAGCTCTGTAGTCCAGGTCTGACAGACTCACTAATACTGCCTCAGCACTGCCGGGGAACTGCAGACACACCTACGGTACACGCACATACACACACATAAACAAAAGCCCTCACGGTAAAAAGTTTATCTCAACTTCCCTTGTTAAGGATTAGGATGATTCTGTCTCTCATCCCTCTTTCCTCTTTTTTTTCTCCAGCTCCTCCGCTCTCAGAGGGGGGAGCAGCGTAGCTCCGAGGCAGGCACTGCAGATAGTAAATTTAGTTTAAGTCTCAGTGGAGTGAAGAGACGGAGTATTTTTCTAATACCTTGCTACCTTTCTCTGTGCTTGAAAACATACCAAGTCAGCAATTTTATAAATGCACTGGGGCAGGCCTTGACGACACTCGCCTGGAATAAGAACACTCCAGTGTTGAGGGATGAACACAGACCTTGAGTACTCTAAAGGCAACATTCATAAAAAATACAAAAAAGAACAGGTTGCCTTGGAAGAAAGTGGTGCTTTTGTGAAAATTTACTACGATTTACAACATATTTATGGAGATTTTTACTAAGTAGCTGATTTATAATCTGCTTCAAGCAACAGAAACCAAATCCCTAACCTCCCAGAGAACCTTTTGTGTGCAGAGCATTACAAATATACTACAGTACGTCTGGCTTTGCTCAAACCCACACAAATGTATTTTAAATTATAATCACATTCAGATTGTTTCCAGAAATGTACTGGCCTAATTCACTAAAAAAAAAGGCTATAAAATGGTGCACAGGACATTTCCTATTGGAATTTATTGCAGCAACAAAAGAAAAGCTGTATCCATTTTAAAGCATACATGACAGCAATGCAGTGCAGGAGCAGGCAGGGACAGAATACACAGTGCAGTGGGAAAAGGATTTATCCATGTTTGAAGGTACTGAAGGAGAAATTGATGGAGCACACTGAGAACATTTGAGTTCAATTTGGTTTAAAGAGAACACAGTGAACCGTATGAGCTTTCCAATTCAATTCGAACTGATTGGGACAGTTTGTGGTTGTCATTTCTTTCTATTTGCTCAATCATGTCGGCACTTTGATATTTTCTTTTTCTACTCTGCAGAGCTTTCACTGGCACAGATAGTATAACCAACCATATAAGCACTTTTATTGATGGAGTTCCTAAATACGTGCAGCAGACCCAAGCTAATTTTGTTATAATCTAACAAAGCACTTGAGTTAACAGGAATATTTCACCTTTTTGAGAAGTATACTTGGTAGATTTTTGCAAATAAAACCCAGTAGTCAATTAGAAAGCACTCAAATAGCGCAAACCTCCACCAGGGCATAATCCAGCCGTACCGATACTGTGGACTGAACACTGTTGTCCTCTCGTGGTGAAATAGCTATCACTTAAAATTTGTACCTGCTAAGGTAGATAAGGATTTCCTCACAATGATACCAACAGACAGACAAATACACCAACGCTGGCGAAAACAATAACCTCTTCAGTGGTGGTAATTAAAAGTCAGCTCTTCACTTAAGGCCTCGGGGAAAGTCAAGTCAAACAATTAAATGTCAGGCCCAAAATACAGGCAGTGAAAAACAATGTGAAATAGGAGAATTGAATTAAATGTGCTACCAGTATAGCATAATGTACATTTCTGTGAATTTCATTTAACATATTTAAGAATGTAATCATGCTATTTTCCACACTGTTGAAGCCAATTATGTAATAAATGTGCCCTTTTTGAAATGTAATAGGCCAATAACGTAATAACTGGCCAATAATGTAATAAAAGTCCTGAACCTATAACGTAATAATTTTAGGGCAATAATGTAATAATTTGTTATGTAATAACGTATTAACGTAATAATTTATTACATTATTGGCTGCTTATTACGTTGTTGGTCTGGTAAAAGAAAAAAACTTTGCAAATGTAATAACTTAACCAGTAATGTAATAAATCATTACATTATTGGCCAACAGTTATTACTTTATTGGTTCAGGACTTTTATTACGTTATTGGCCAGTTATTACATTATTGGCCTATTACATTTCAAAAAGGGCAAATTTGTTACATTATCAGCTTTTATTTCGTTATCGGCTGTTATTACATTATTGGCTTCAACACACACTTATTGTATGCAGATGACTGAATGGTATATATGTCTGTCTGTAAAAGTTTCACAATAAAAGGCCTGTGACGACATCAAGGGTTTCTGTCAACTGAAATTCTAGAGGGCTTGTAATTTGAAACAGTAACAAAATCTGATGTGTTTGTATTAACTTTGTCGTACAAATAGAAGCTTGTAAATCATGGCCCCAGCCACTCTTAGAGGAAATATAGTACTTATCTTCTTGACAAGAGATAGATGAAAAATGAGAAAAACAAGTCTTATGACCCTCTGTTAAGTTAGATGCTAGGTGCAGAAACAGTTAGCTTAGCTTAGCCTAGCTTAGTTTAGCTTAGCTTAGCTTGGTGGGAGATTGAAAGGAGTCCTATTCAGCCTATAAAACTTTGTTGTATGTCTTTGGTTGTATAGAAAGTCTCAGAAAATAACTGTGTCATTGGGATGAGGCCATCAAGGATTTCTTGATCAAGAGACATAAACAAATGACTCTATTAGAGGTCAAATAGAGGTTGGTTACTCTCTGTAGTTTTGCTAAATAATTGCCCTGGTGATTATTAGAGAAATCTTGTGTTACAAACTTGGGACTATGGGGTTTGAAAACACAGGAATTTACAATGTAATGAAAAGAGGCTGCTGGTTGCAATGTGGGAAGTGTAGGATCCAGTGTTTGTTGATGACTATATACATTAAAGTATAAATCAGAAGTTCTTCAGCCTCATGGAAGTGCAATAATGCACTACTAAAGTATTCTTTTCAGTCTATGCAAAATAGAAAAGAAAGAAAAAACTTACAGGAAAAATGCACTTAGCTGGAGGGAAAATGCTGCCTGAGAATGACAGTAATTGCTGTTTGTTATTTCCATCTTTGCTGACAGTGAAACATGTAAACACTTCTTTTGTCTTCCTCCCAGACAAGATAAAAGGAAATATAACTTCATTTTAATTTCATCTCTCCAACACCACATGAAAAATAGACATTATAAAATCAACATTTGTGGAGTTATTTTGACAGTGATAGAAAAAGACAGAGCCAGTTTGAAGGTAATGTTTCAAAGAGATTTCTAAAGAATTCTGAAGAATATTTAAAATTTGTCTGGATTCATTAGCTTTATATATCTATTATTCACTCTCCTATTTCACCTTGACAAGTCATTTGTTTTTTTCTGCTGAGATTTTTCCCACTGTGGGTATATCCAGGACAAAGCACAGCAGAAGTCGTTCTGTTTATCTTCTAAGCATGAGGACATTTTAGTTGAATCCTATTTCATTTTATTTGCCTTATTTTCTGTTGTTTGAAGTTCCCGACACTTCTAGAAGTAAATAAGTCAAAGCCGACTTTGCTGATAATGTTAACATAGAGCTGAGATGCTTTTTCTGAGACAAATATGTAAAGCTCCTTTTATTTCTCTCCAGTCAGGTTTGGGAGGGGAACAACAATTGATCTTGCTTTTCTTTGTTTTTCCCCGAATGTCCTGACAACATGTTACAGCAGTACATGCTGTTAGGTGTTAGACTACATATCATACTTATCTTTAGCAATGTGTAACAGCAAAAATAGATCAGAACTAGCATGGTTGTGATGGTTTTAATGCAAATTAAAGATCTCTTAATGAATCAACTTTCTGAACTGATAGCAGATGTAATCACCAGTAAATTTTAACAGATGTATCGTGATGTTCATCAATACAAGCTCTTTATAATTGGACTGGTGGCCTGTCCTACCATCTGCTTCTTTTATCAAACTGTTATCGGAAATGTTCAAGTGTATTTTTTCCTTATCTATATATAGATTGTGGATGTAGAGAAAGGAAACTTTCAAATAAAAATGAAGTAAACTGCTGCTGTGCTGCTATCAGGATGTCATTATATCAAATGCCAATGTAACATTGGAAGAAACAGTATCTGTTCACCTCCCAGCAATGACCTGAAAGTAATGCTTTTTTTAACTTGCACCATGATCTTTTTCAAACCTGAACCAAAATCCCTTTGTTTTGTAGAATCCCCGATAATCTGAGTTTAAATTACCGAATATGGAAGTGGGCGGGCGGCGGTGGCTCAGTAGGTTGGGAACCAGTTCAGTTTCCAGCTCGGGCAAAGCATGGAGTGTGGACTGGTGGCTGAGGAGGTGCCAGTCTACCTCCAGTGCGCTGCCAGGGTGCTGTTGAGCAGGGCACTGACACCCCCAACTGCTCCGGGTACATCATGTAATGCAGAGGTTCCCAACCCTGGTCCTCGGGGAACACTGTCCTGCATGTTTTAGATGTTTCCCTCCTCCAACACACCTGATTCAAATGATCAGTTCATCATCAAGCTCTGCAGGAGCCTGATAATGATCCTGGTAATGATAATGTTCCCTGAGGACCAGGGTTGGGAACCACTGATGTAATGGCCGTGCCGTTCAGGCCCACAGGTCCCCTGTATATGTAAGCATGTACATGTGTGGGATTAGAGAGCCTGAAAATCAGAGTGAAAAAATAAATTTTGTTGTGTGTGCTGTACTGTGCTGTGTTGCATGTATATTGGCAAAATAAAACTTCTCTTCTTCTTAAAGTAGTAATCAAAAGTAAATACAGTACCAGTAGAAAGCACTCAGAGAGCACATACCTCCATCAAGGTATAATCCAGCTACATACGCTATAGCTTCATGCTATAGACTGAACACTGTCGTCCTCTTGTGGGGAAATAGCAGCATTATCTTGGTAAAGCATTTGAACAGACAGGGATATTTTTAGGCAAGATCCTACCCTCTGATCTTAGCCAAAGCCATTGGTTCTTTGGGTAATACCCTACCTCTGAAAAAAGGATAGATAGATAGATAGATAGATAGATAGATAGATAGATAGATAGATAGATAGATAGATAGATAGATAGATAGATGAAGTTTTGGGAGCTACTATTGAGCTTGAACTGGCACAAAACTGCCTAAGTTCAATCATCACCATAAAAACATGAAGAACATCTGATTCATTAATAATATCTAAGCCTACATGGATAAAACTTCAGGGCAGAAATCAACTGCAACTCCAAAGATGCTTCTCATCAAAAAGCATCTAATCCCCAAGCTTAAGACTCTTTTATTTATGTCACTGAGGGCAGGAGCGAGCTAAAGACGAGCTGATCTTCAATCTAAATCAATTCACTTTTCAATTTTGGGTCAATCCTGCATAAATTTAGCAACTGTTTATTGTGCATCAGATAGAAAACTTTGTGGATCGGCTCCACTGAGGTTCGCCGATGATGGGATAATTTAAGTTTTCCTGCAACACAAACATCCCAAAACATTTTGAGCAAGATCAGAGGATGAATCCCTATTTCTTGCATTGAGCAAAATCGGTAACTTGTTGAATTGAAACCTTTTGTTGACAATCTACACACACACGCAGAATGATAATGTTGACAATAGGTGACAAATTCTCAGACATGGATTATGCCTTGGTGGAGGTTTATGCTATCTGAGGCATTTCTCCTTGTATATACTTTGCATTATTACATCTCTCCATCCCCATGTCAGTAGTCTGTGCAGGCCCCATCCTTATCTGCATCTGCAGGTCCATCAGTCACCACAGGCTGTGGCTAATCCCAGTGTCACAGGACTCCATTCTGTCTGCCCTTTGTCCCTGATTACAGATGCTCTCCATAGCAAGGTGATATAATCGGTTTAGTCACACCCAACTTTACAACTCACTCACTTCCTCCTCTCCAAGGTCGCATCAGCATTGACTTTCTCAGTGTTATAATCTCACTCACTCGCTTCCCACTAAGTTCATTTTGCTAATATTTTCGGAAACCACCTTGGAGTAACACCTCCTCCCTTACTTTTAATTTTTTTTTTTGGTCGAATTTGTACCAAGGGATGTCTGCCATTTGAATTAGTTTTGCATTATTTGACCTTGCAGACATCGTCGGAGTGCACGCGTGTGCACACACCGTGTTGGTCCGTGCCTCACTATGCCATATGGCTGTAAATGATCAAAGATCCTATATTTGACTTTGAGATTTCTCCAGAGGAAAGCGGCGCTGCATTTGAGAGGAACTCACATTAAAATGTCTCCAGCTGAATCTAATTGCTCCCCAGCTCCCCTCATTTCTTTAAGATGGAGCTCGTGCCATGCTGTTAATGTGTGGGTATGTGAGTGTGAGGAAAAAAAGGAATCTGGAGAGAGGGAAGCGAGAGGAGCCCTGAGGAATATTGGCCCTATGGTGAGGTGGATATTACATCCCTAATAAAAGGCTGATGCCACAGGCACATGAGGGCTGGAAAGAGAGGAAACAGAAGGAGACTGGAAGATACTCTTTACTTTTAAGATGACTTTGTCTGCTATCATCTGGAAGATAGAAAAGACCTGTAAAATAAAATAATTAAATATAATCTGGCGGCAACATCAGACATTGAACTGAAGTCTCTGATGGTAAAATGATTAATTAATTGATTACGGAACAAACCGGTACAAAGATAAGAGAGAGAGAGTTTCTAATGAAAAGTAATGCTGCTATTTATCACACCAAGGGGCAGATTCATAACAGGAACTCACAAACTGAAATAATGAATCCAACAATCTTGCAAAATTAAATAATGCTGCTGCCGATTTGTTTCAAACTTTGGACCAAGTGGTGGTGATTCTTACACTGTCATTGCTCTTTCTACAAACCAAGAAACAGTGGTGGCAAAATGTTTTTATCTGGCGATTTCATTTTAGAGAAACACAAAATCTCTTTGGCAGGGAGGTAGCTGGTGTTCCTGGAGTTCCTGTTCAGGTTTTAAATCAAATATCTTGCGTCTGTGTTTCTTAGCCTGAAAATTACAAGAATGTTGAAAGGAAGCTGCAGCTCAGATATGAACCTCGGGGAGGTTGTGTTTCTGCACAAAGCCAGATTGAAATGATCCGTGTGTGTCAGATTGTCACACTGCAGGGTTGTAGTTGTCTCTGCAGGGAGTGCAAAAGCAAAAACATGTACGTGTCAATCAGTCATCAAACAACACAAATCAATATTTTTGATGACTCAGATATTGTGTGACCAGTTACATCTTCATTCAGTTATCATGATTCATCCTGATGATGATACATTGGACATTCAGCTCTTCTTAGACCCAGGTTAGTCAGAAGCAAATCTGCATTGACAGACTAAACCAGCTGCAGTTAGATTATTAGTAATTAATGACATATTTCTCATTACTGATTTGTTTTGCCACTCATGGCAATGTCAGTAGGTTACATTGTCTCACCAACAGTTAGACTGAATGCCATGAAATTTCAATAACATGGTTGCCAGAGGATGAGGCTTGTAAGCAGGAATGGGAGTTTCCCCTGGTGAAGGTTGTGAGAAATGAAGACTCTGAATCATCTTGTTGGTGCTTCATGTACATTTATTACTGATCCGGATCAGAGCTGCACCACATTTGGTGTACAAGTCTGATAAAGTTGGGGGCATTTCCTTCTCCCTGTTATACTCTTCATACGCTCTGCATATCTGTAATACTCAGAGTCATCTGAGGCGGCTGTGGCTCAGGTGGTAGAGTGGGTCGCCTGTGTATCGTAAGGTTGTGGGTTTGATCCCCGGCTCCTCCTGTCCACATGTTGAAGTGTCTTTGGGCAACTGAAGTTGCCGAGTTGCTCCCAATGGTGGCTAGTGCCTTGCATGGCAGCTCGGTAGCCGTTGGTGTGTGAGTGTGTGTGTGAATGGGTGAATGAGTTGCCTTGTAAAGCACTTTGGGACCTAGCTAAGGTCATGAAAGCGCTATATAAATGTACTGCATTTACCATTTACCATCTTTCTCCCCAAAGATAGACATACACAACAGGAAGTCAAAGTCTTACCTAAGTTGGCAAACCATTCTTGGACATTTGTCCGAACCTTACCCCAGATATTTTTAACGTTTATTGGATGGATTTTGTAAAATCCGATGTAGACTTGACCGAAGCTGTGAGTGTGGATGGTTGTCTGTTTTCTGGGTTGGCCCTGCGATAGACCAGAGACCTGTCCAGGGTGTACCCCACCTGTTGCCCATTGCCAACTGGAATAGGCTCCAGCCTCCTCACGACTCATGTTTAGCACTACATCCACAGAGGAAGTTATGTTTGGAGATGGGTTATTACCCAAGGAACAAATGATTACAGTGCACTGACAAAATTATCAGCATCACTGTCTCTATCATAAGCAGTGTTTCAATTTCACCACAACAGGGCAACAATGTTCAGTCTATAGCATCAGTACAGCTGGATTGTGCCATGACACAGGTTTGTGCTCACTGGGTGCTTTCTAATTATGAGATGTTAGCACTACTACATGTAAACAAAGCTGGCAAATAACCTGCTAACCATTAGTATGTCAGGATTCAACTCACCAGCACCAGCTGCTCCTAAGCGTAGCCTCACAGAGCTGTTAACGTGGCTTTTGCTTGTGTTCAGATTGGAAACAGCCCTGCATGTTCTTCCACAGGGGGTTTATTGACAAAGGGGGCATGCTGCTTCAGCCACCAGACAAACAATGCAGTTTGAAGAATAGATTTTTAAATTTGAAGGTTACTCAGAGCCCAAAACACCACACAGTCATTTATACCACTATGAGACATGATTTCACAGCAGAAATTATGTACCCTCTAACCCAGATTATCTTAACATTAACAGTAGGAATATGACAGTCACAATAAAATGTAATTCACAAAAATAGTTGCCACCATTACTGCACTGCCCCAATAAAATATATGGTGCATTTGGTAACTGTGTTTGAGAGGAACCAGGTAGTGTTATAGTACTCAAGATCGGTCTTGGTCTCAAGACCGGTCTTGAGACCACTTTTTAAGGGTCTCGGTCTCGTCTCGGAATCGAAGGCATTTTTACTCGGTCTTGTCTCAGTCTCGGACGAGTCAGACTCTGGATTTGTGGTGAACATTGTTCATCACACCAGTAAATGGGTTGAACTTTAGATGCGACCAACAGGATGTATTTCTAGTCTACAGCGTCCTCCATGTTGGTGCTTTGGATGCAGAAAGTCGATTGTTTGCCTCAGCAATGAGCCAGAAAGCTAAAGCTGTGCTAGCTAGTTCAAAGTCAACAACACTGAATCAGTGTGGTTCATCAGATTTGTTTGATATAAAGTATTATTGTGATTTTTCTTTGATATGAACAGTCTTGGTCTTGTCTCGGTCTCAATACTCTCTGGTCTCTGTAATGTCTTGGGCTTGGTTGGTGTGGTCTTGACTACAACACTGGAACCAGGATTCTATAGGTTATCAGGTTTCTATACTGCTTAGCCATTAACCTATATGCTTGTACTGTAAATTGTCCCTGTTTAAAAACCCCGGGACAAATGAGACCTCCATCTGTGAAGAGATAAATGTTGCCCCTCAACTCACCGACATTTACAATAACTGAAACACAAAAGTCCGACCTTGAGTTTTTAATCTCTGAAAAGCCCGCTCACACATTTCGCTGACACTAAGTAATTATTAGCTAATTAGATTTTGAGAAATGATCCCAAACATCTAAAATATGTAACAAGAATATTTTGCTTGTTGTAATCAGAACCTTTTGCTAAGAGTGTAATGAGCCAGAACTGCAGGTAACAAACGCTCACATGTTGCACACAAACAGACACACACACACACACACACACACACACACATAGCATGCCGCAGATAAAAGAAGAAACACACCGATGAGGATCCTGTGTGTTGAGCCTGCCAAGTGCTCACCCATAATTAGGTGGTGATGTAGTGGCTTTTTGTTCTCTCTGATTAATTATCAGCAGCTTTCAGAGTATATGGAAACAACCAATTAACTTTATCCAGGTTCTCATTCAATTACTCAGATGTTACACGAGAAAGGTCAGCAGAGGTTGGTCTTGGTTTGGTCCGAGTCAAAAGCAAAGAACAAGAAAGGCACTTTTCAGGCCTGTGAAAGGGCATGGAGGCTATTTTCTAATCCACTTATCATCACTCCACGCTGTTTTTCCCATTTTCCACTCAATCTGCCTGTAACTCCAATAACAGGGGGGTTGAAAAACAAGCAGAGGCAGCGCGACATTATGCGCAGTACAGGAATACATCCACTTAAGTGACGCGCTGTCAGAGAAAATTTAGCCCTTGCTTTTTGAAGTTAACTTAAAAGCCATTTGTCCGCCTTGAACTAAATTGTATTCGGCGACCATCAATTCCACACGTCCAACACTTTTGAAAACAACAATTAATATTGTAGAGGTGGGGGGAAAAAACGGCAAGTGAAAAACTTTTAATTTTATTCCGTTAATTTTGTGTCCTGTCGGAAACTATTAGGCAGCGGAGACCTCTGACTGACTGGAGGAGAGACTCTTCGGTTTCAGCTGTGGAGTTAATTAGATAGATTTACTGCAGGAAGGTGATTGTGGCAGACCGAGATGATCAGACTGCTGCTGGGGTCAGTGGTGGTGTTATTTACGGAGAATCGTGTGTGTGTGTGTGTGTGTGAATATACAGATGAAGGTGAGATGCTAAAATGTTTCTTGACTTTTAGTCAAGCACCTTCTTTTTCTCTTTCTTTCGGCGTCTGAAAAAGA